>JAQFYG010004298.1:0-11208 GCA_034694325.1 Entomobrya corticalis | reverse complement strand
CTTCCTATTTTTTACTTGCCCTAAACTACATGCTGACCGGACATGCGTTTGTTTTTACTGTACTAAATTGCCTTCAACCTTTCTCCCAATATATCGAAATACATTTACTAACTTTACATTTAAGCTAATCATTCATGCAATTTCACGGTTACTTATATATTTATAATCATAGTACCTCATCGGCGTCGACGAGTAAAACGACCAGCCGCTTCTTAGTCTTAGGCTTAAACCCTTCATCTTCAGGCGTACTCATCTTTGATTAAGTTAATATGACTGCCCACCTCTGACCTACTAACCATTAACGACTTTTTAAGATAATTTGCGAAAAATTTTAATAACGAATATTGAAACAAGATGACCATAATTATGAATGATATATGTATATATATGCATATAATTATCTGTAATTTTCACATAGACTGCTTCTTATTTACTCGTAGAAAAAAATTTAGCCGAGTAAAGTTACCTGACTCACAACTAACTGACAACTGATTAACCTACAATGAATCTACTGATTTCGAAAGTGAACAACCAAACTAGCAAAAACTGACATTTAAAGTACGAAATGGCAATATCAACAGCCATATAAACTACTTATCTGCCTGCTTGACTGATGACATTTAATTAATTAATTAATCACCGTAACACCTACCAATCCAAGCGCCTGGGTATCTGTGACCTATGCATAAGCGCTAGCTAAGAAAGAAAGCACAATATTCAATCATAATCACAGTATGTGGAGGTTGGAAATGCTTACACCAACTTCTTTGCTGCGTCGATTCGAAACTCGAAATATTTAATTCGAACAAGCATCGCTGATGTTGCCGTGCGTGCTAAATATGAATATTAAATTAAATAGCACGAAAGAGTAGCGAGCAGCTTGAGAAAAGCAAAACAAAGTGAAATTGATTAATATGCAAACTCCTCCTCCTACTCAACCAATAGCGTGCGTGCTAGCAAACCTGTTGATTATAAATGCGTAACGTTTTCTTTGTGTGCTCTACTGCAACCATGACATCAAAATTCAAATCAATCACGAATATCGCGCCACAACGATGAACGATGGGAGCAGATAATATTTGCATTGAATGCAGTATTGTTGCTTTTATAGCCTTTGATAGTTCGAGTACGACGCGAGGCAGCAACTACGTAAAGTTGTGAATGGAGGATGAGGAGCTAGCTATAATATTGTGCTCTGCTGACGCAAATAGAATAGGAAGCGATTATGCACGAATCATATTATAAGCCATTGGGCCCATTGTATGGATGGATAGTACCTACTTACTACGTAAACCCACCGACGCGACACAATTTTATGATTAAGTACCTATTTGACATGAAAATTTTTACCGTCTCTTCTTTGATGTGAATACTGTGACTAAATGACTTTTTACTGTGATCTTAATGCCGTGAAAATGTCGGGAATGGAATGCGTAGCTCAGAAAATAAATGAGAAAGTTAAGGTGAAAGACTTATTTTGCCCCAAAAGAGATGGAGCTTTAAAGAAAGTGCGTTTCTCTGAGAAAACTTCAAGTTCAAGATAGTTTTAAAGATTAAATGCAAGTTTTAAAGTGGTTTACCTAATTGATTGGAAAACGGTGTCTGGAAACTTTGTGAATGAATGTCTACTGCGACAGATAAACTAATCGGAAGTCACTTGGGTAATTTGCTAACAACTTTTACGTAGGTTACTACGTCAGCTCTATAAAGAGCGATATAAAGTCTTGGTACTTAATAGAGATTAAAAGAAACCGAAGACGCTATCAGCTCGAGCTCAGTAGTATCAAGATAAAAATAACGATGCTATATTTTTGTGATGGCATTCAGAGTTTATGATGACGAAAGTCAATATAGCGTAACGTTCAATACAATTTCGTCATCATTAATCAATTATGTTCTTTAGATGATTTAGGTATAATGCATGCCTATGATTTTATTTCTTTCTTGAGGCACAATAGCGATAAGATTATAATAAGGACCATTTGCCAATTTATGCGTGAAATTTGAGAATGCAAATTACGCAGTTGGTATGTTTTATGAGAAAGTGAAGCTTTCTAAATAGAAATATTATTTAGAGCTTGAAAGAAAATCACATTTCTCACTTGGTAAATTTTTATGACCGAAAAATTTATAGCATATGCATACATTTTATGATTATGGCACGGCATAAGATGTAAAGATGAGTAAGTATCTTCATCGCATTATTTGAAGCGTTTTTTATGAATATACTTATGCATGCATTAAGAGAGGAAACTCTGGATTTGGTATTACATATATCTACTTTAAAAATAAGTAGTGTTTGTCAAATTGTTATTGCCTAGAAATGTCGATGATAAATTTATGTAGGTTTACATGAAAGCATTCAAATATGGGCATGAAACTGTCTTTTTAGCCATTGGTAGTTGAAAAATAATGCTGTGCAATAAAAAGTTCGGGTAATTAGAACTGATAACGCCTAGCATGAACATGAAATGAGTTCCTAGATTGAAAACAAAGCTTTCTTCACACCCTGCACCTGCCGTCGTAAACAGATAGTAAAAAATGCGAATGACAAATGCCTTGGCGTGTTCATATGCATGCTTCAATGTGTATCGATAAAGCATTTTAAATGATAAGTACCTAAACATAAGCCATGTCCTGGTCGCTTTGATTTTGGTTGCCTCTGAAGACAGCAGCCGAGCGGCGCTAGGCAGAAATAGACAATAGATATTATGTGTATGCAACGGTATATGCAAAAAAGTAGCTCGGCAGTATGGATCCCACGTCTAAAGTACTGAGATTTGAGATATACTAACGCTAAGCCTGTTTTATACCTTTTGCCAAATGAAAACCTGGTTTATTTTTAATGTGTGATGAGTACTTACGCCTTGAGTCCTTCCTGCCCTTTGCGAGACGGTGACCCAAAACTTACCTTGGAAAACTTTTAAAATAGAAATAAACTCGCCTTATTTGTATAAGTAGGAAACGGCCAAACCAACGCAGCCAGCGTCGTGATCGCCTGACTGCATAGGTATTTCAAGATATTTAAGTAGCTCATAGATTGTGGTCAATAGTCAATAATCAATTAGAAGAAGTACTATCGTTTAAACTTTTATAGATTTCGAAATAATTTGAGAACTAAAAAGATTATAACCTGTTTGTCCGACTTTTAAACTATATTCCCTATCCCAGAAAACTGGTGTTAAGTCAAGTCAAGCTAGTTTAAGAAGTCAGTCGTTAACGATTAAAGATGGCGTCTATTCACTGTTAGGTGAGCACAGATAAATAGCTTCCAAAGTTTGTCGACGTGTCTTTACTGCAAAAGTAAGACAACTGACAGAGTATCCAACATTGTCAACCAATATATACCAGCCAATTTGGCTTTACATGATTCTCAGACATACAAGACCAGACACCTCAATTAAATGTATAATGATAATATACAATGCGCAATATTTTTCATTTTCATTGCATACCTAGATTTATAACTTATAACTACTGTTCGTCGAATGACGCAAACTTACAAGAAACTGCCATTTTGTCGGGTATATGTGCACACCCCAAAGAAAACTATATGGTAAGATAACGAATCTTCAGCATCATAAGTTAAGTATATCAGGCATTCATTTCATTAACGGTTTTAGTTAAATATTGGATGCATGGTAAAATCAAGATGATGATGTTCTTTTCGCAACATTCTATGTTGAAAACGTGATTATACGATGTCAAAGAGAATAGGTACATATTCTTCTGAGAATCGGGTTTACTTGTCTGTATTCAGTTTTTTCATCAACAGCTACATATATTTAACGATGCACATGCAATAACAATGCATACCTAGTCAAAGAATGTCTTAAAAAGAAACGACAAAAACAAAAGCCACCTGCCTGGATGAAATGACCTACATTGGTCGATGGTAGCGAAGAGTGTGGAATAAAAAAACCAGCAGAACTATGGTTTTTAAACTCAACTAGCCTGAGTCTCACTGAATCCATTTCAAATTATAAGAATCTTTATGCATCAATCAACATAGGCCAATAGAGTAATCAGCGTAACAAGACTTACGTCTGTCAGTATATTATTATTTGCATGAATTGTGGACAGTCGGGATGATTCGCGAACGCAATTCGACTCGACGGGTTCTTGTTCATCCACAAGTACATAGGTGAATAAAAATCTCGATTGGAATGAGTCATAAGCGTTTCCTTCTTATTTTTGAATTTTAGATTTGAAGCGTTAGGTAGACTATAATTGTTGGAACAAGAATGCCAAAAGTCATATATGTATGTAGTGGAGTAGTGGAAATATTTACACAACAGAGATTTACTGGTTATATGAAATGAGGATGTTCGAAAAGAATGTATGATTTAAGGTTTAACGTTCAATTTTGATGAACTATCAATTTTTACATTTTTCTTCTGCATAATAATCTGATATTTAGACAACACCGACTATTAAAATGCATTGTAAGAACATTTGTTCTTCATTGACAGTGCATGTGCAATTGTTTGCACATGCTAAATGAACTAAATCTTAGTAGGAAATCCTTTTTCATATATAAAAGCTAAGAGAAAGTTAGAAAGTTAGCTTTCACTCACCCCAAATGTCGTTTTGTGGAGAGTATGGCCTTCGAATTCTGTTACACATCCATGTCTGGCATACCAAAATATAATGAAAGACATCAGTTCATGTAACGAAAACTCCTGATCAGCCTTAGCTCGTCGAGCTTTATCGACAGACGTGATGGAGACGTATACATCCTTTGTATCGCCAGCCAATTCAGGTAACATTCCAGAGCCTTCTACGCCTAAAAACAACCATTTTTGAATTCATTACAATTGACGTTCTAACTGATACGAAATATTCAAAAAGCATGCTAAATTTTCGTCAGAATTACCTGTTTTAACAGCAAATGTGAGTAGTTGCTCAAGGTTTTCTATCGTTGATGGCTTTTTGCTTTTACGATGCTTTTGCATAAGAGAAGATAAAATAGCCATTCGGTTATCTCTAGCATATCGAGATCGTCTGTCTGGCCGTTTGAGTTTAACAGGCACCGAGATCTTTGTAAGATTAGCGTTTGAATTGAGTCTTCGACACATTGCACCAGTCGATAAAGCGTTAGTTTTGCTCCTACTTGAACTTTTGCTTTTGATTTTTGTAGTACTGTCTAATGTTTGATTTGTGTTGGCGTAATACTCGATAACTTCCTGTTTGAGAACATCGAAAAAGTCCACTAAACGCTCAAGTCGTGATTCGTATAGTGCAAAATACTGGTCCTTAATTCTGTCTTCCACAGTCGGACTTTCCTCCGCTAAGAATACGTTAATGGCTAGCTTTTTGTTTTTGTCGGCTGGGTTCTCAACAGACAGTCGCAGCAATATCTTGGCTTTGTTGTTGTATAATATCTTCCACGGGGTTTGCGATCTTTCTATTATGAAGCGATCTTGCCAGTAACAGTGAAATACTTGGGGCGCGTCAAATTGATCGTCACGGTATGGATTAATGTAAAGTGCTGCGTCAATCACACTCTTTTTAGGCACTTTGAATGTCGGGCTGTAAACAAATAGATATTGAAATTATAAAATGAATTGCAGAGTCCAAAATATTTTACAAAGTTTTACTTTAATGATGGACTAACCATTTGCATGGAAGTTTGGCCATTTGAAACACAGAAGACGCTGCAAACAATGTGGTATCGATGTAGTCTAAGTATCTCTCCAAATTTTCAATATTTGGACCAAAATAAGATTTTTGGAGTTTTTGATAAGCGGCTATCTGTAGATAAATATATAAATAATTCTGTAAGAAACCGTCCATAGTGTTTTACAACAACACGGGAACATTTCTACTTATTAATGTATTCTGCGTGATAATGAACTTACGACTTTCAGTGCGGCTTCCCGCCGATTTACAACATCAGCCACGCAGTAAACAAGCTCGTTCATAGCGTGCAAAATTAAGCTTTTAAAGTCCAACCTGTCATCATAAGTTTGGTCTGAGATTCGATTTGCCAATTGATTAAATACTTTGAACTTGCTTTCCAGCCACCTCAGCATTCGTATTAGCATGTTGAAGCTATCAATGTAAACTGTAAATATAAAATATTGCAATTTTAAAATTTTGCTGCAACATAAGTGTTATTCAAACCCAAAATAATATTGCTGCAATTGTTTGCTTACACATTATGAAATTCATCGATGCGGTGTAATACATTTTCTGTGATCCTAATATGACTGCAAATTTGTGAAGTACGGCGCGCGCAAGGTCTGTTGCACCCTCATATAATTCCAGCAAAGTTTTGCCGAAATTCCCCAAACTCGTTCTAGATAAAAACAAAGCATTTAGTTTACTATATATTGTATAAAATTGCATAACATAAACATAAGTACAAAATTAAACTTTCAGACTGTTAAAATTCGTATTTTGCACTGGAACAACATAGAAATCAACCAAGTTTTGCAAACAAATTCTAAGTCATTTCTCAATCTATTGTCTTCTTGTATGGCATACAATATTAAAAAGTGAAAGTATACATTTTATACGTTTCTTTAGCCATTTTCTGTGTACAAAATGTTTTCAGTCTGTTTAGTTACATTAAAGCGCAAAAGCTTAGCCATATGCCATATAGTTATGCAATTTTTTCCACACTTTCAAACTGAAAGGGACAACTGAGAATTTTGTCTTAAAATTAAAATTATAATAAAGTTTGCAATCATCTAGTAGGTTAACTTACAATGGTTCAATAGCTACAATGTCGTTCATGATCAGACTGCAAAGTTTCTCGAATTCGGTGTCACGATAATGCTCATCAAACTCTTCGGAAAGAATGAACCAAACAACGCTAAATCTTCTGCTGCAAAAAGTCTCAAAAATTCTATCCACCCCAGAAATTAGTACTCGATACACGCAGCGTCGTATGTGATGAATGACTGATTGAGTAACCTCTTGGCCGGAAATATTCTTTTTGACAAGCTGTTTCCTGGAAAAATGAAATATGATTGTTTTTAAAAGAGTGTTTAATTGGTCTAGTTTTTTTAAATTCAAAAGCTTTAAAAAATTGATTTACTTGACTTCTCGCAGTGCAGAACACGGTGCGCATCGGCACTGCTGTGGATGCATCTTTTCAAATGCATTTCCCCAGGAATCCACTGGATATCCCGCATTCTGTGGAATTAGTTGTTTTTTAATTTACCGAAAATATTCACTTAGGAAGTAGAAGTTCAAATGTAATGCATATGACACTCACTCGTGACAGGGTTTCAATGGTTTCCTCATAATTCTCTATATTATTGAGCATCCGTAAAACTTTTCTAATCCTCACAAGGCATAGCCACCCTTCCGTCTGAAGAAAAGTGACCAAATCGGTATTCGTTTTCCTAAAGTAATTAATTTCGCTATCACCCTGGAATTGTGGATCTGGAAAGAATTTACAAAAAAAAAACACTTTGTTGAAATCAAATTCTCTTAATACTTTTAAAACAATTCCTGTCACTTTCACCAGCAATAAAACAAGTATGAATACCTGTAAGGAAATCTTGCTTTCCCCAGAAATGAGCGTCATTAGGAACTCCATCCCCAGCCCAAGAGAATATTCCAATAGAGATTCGTTTAAGGATTGGAATTGAATCCATGTACTCGAGGTACTCCTCAGAGTTAAATAAGGGTTCAATTACATTATGGAAAGGTTTCATTTTAAGATGCGAATACAAGAACTGTCATGCCTTCCTCACTTACTTATACAGAGTTGAATACAAGTAGGCAAGAGTTTACCAGGTAATCTGTAAAGATTTTTGTGAACAAAATATGAATTATTGAATTAAAGAACCATGTCAATTTTTTACGTAACATGCATTTTCCACTGTTTGTTTCAAACTAATAGGGAAATTAAGACTAACGCTAAAGAGTGAAATTGTTAACACTATTTAAGCACTGCCACATGAAATGCTCGTTTCAAAGTTTGCAATATGCGAGTTTTCTTTATAGCCTTTCAACTTTTCGTCTATATTGAGACTTAATGTATGCTTATGAAACAGAACTTAGCTGTGTAGTTTTTTCTGACTGTTTGTGAGTAAGTAATAGCTCCTTTGATAGACACGATTGAAAATCTTGCTAGCTATTATGCACATCATGAATTTCCGCTCTCTACTATCTGTTCATAAATGTCATTATTATTGAAACTGCTTGACGCTAAATGAGCAACAAAGCTCAAAGATTGGGATCTAGATATATATCTTTTGCTTTTAGGACACAGTTTTCTCAATCGGTTTAACGAAATTTTTCCGGATCGAGCACGAATTATTATAAATGAAAACCCTGGAATATACGTGTTTGTCTCATCTCGAGACAAACACAAATATTGACCGCTGTTGCGCGAGTAAAGGAGCCTTGTTACGCGTCATTAATCTACAGTTGAGATTAGCACAATGGAAAAGATTTAGAAAGAAATTTTACTAACCGAGGATAGATTAAAGTACTGATTGTTCTCCTTCAGATTACTTTATGACTTTGACTATCGGTGGCTAATCTGCAATTAAGATCATGTACTCTGATTTGGCTTGTACTTTGATTCATTTAATGACAAAAAAATTTTGCACAGTTTGCTAACTTTTTTTAATCTTCAAAGTGCTAAGTGATTTATGCACATGTACACACGGCTATAGTTTGTCATTCAAGCTCGTAATACGAGAGTCAACGAGAAAATTCAAATAAATACTGAACTAATTTTTAAGTTTAAGTACAAAAATTGTTTCGGTAAAAAATTAATTTGATAAACACACACGCGCTCACTAGAAATAATAGAAAAGAATGAATTTGTATTAAAGTAATATGAAATGAACGTGATATTGATGTTCTCAACACAATGCTATGTGCAATACGTGCATGGATAAAGAAAGAGTAGAAGCCATCACAAAGCTGAATAATTTCGTAGTACGTCTGTCGGTCTTGTGAAACGACCAAATTGTGGAAGCTACCTAGGGAAATTGTATGAAATACAGAATATGAGGCTTTTAGTGGTTTCTACTTTCAAATCCGTTAGCTTGGCTTTAATATTTTTGACGTTTCATTTAAATCGTTAAGATAAGATGCATATCATCATGTTCATCAGTTAAACTGGTTCATGTTTAATTTTTGCATAAATTAATTAAAAAATTAGTATCACATAATAATGTTCTCATGATTGATTCATAGTTAACTTCCATGTCCGTCTTGTTTCAAATGTTCAAATTATGGGGCATACCTATAAATGACATATTTTCATCAATACTTGCTAAATAAACTATCGATAATCAAGATCCATTTTATTCATTCATATAAAAAGCAATATTTTCATTATGCTTTGTCTCGCTACTTGTGAATTGTCAAAAATATTCAGGTTTATTATTTTTAGAAATGCATATGTGGCTACAATTGTATCCTCGTATACACATGTATCTTGTATTTTTTGATTTCTTTCAGATTTAGACTACCACCGACACCAGCTTTACTCGTAAGGTATCGTAGTAGTAAATTGAAGGAGAAGAGAGCAAGTTTTTTGTTAAAAAGTCGTACTCCAATGTTTTTGCGTGTGTTTGGGTATATATATGGGTATCAAGACAGGACATGATAAAGAGATGAGCAAGACCAAAAATTTAATAGGTAATAAACCTTAACTTACATTTCGTATCAGTGGCAAAGTTAAGAGCAAAAATGAATATATGAACACGAATAAGTGTCTTGTCCGCAAATGTAATGTACAATATCATGTGTATTCCCACTTTTTTTATAAAGTTATTCGTATTGTACTTGCTCAGCTCATCATCCTACGTCTATTACTTTTGTAAACTGGTAACAAACAACATGGGAGATGAACATGATCCTATGATGGCATAATGTAGATGCACAGGGAAACAGCACAATACGGTTGTAGGGTTCTACTACTATCCTCTGGTATAAAACTACTTTACACATGTATTCCTTAACGATGATTTTGATGAAAGTATATACTCATTGCAAGCTATATGTCTGCCTGCTTTGGCCTGTTACAGTTTTTGCTTCCGACATTTGTCCTTCAGTTGACGGGAGAGAATGTAGCATAAAGGAACATAAATATTGTTGAAAAGGCCACAAAAAGGTGTTAATACTACAGAATGTTTTAAGAGTTGTATATGAAGTATATGATATTCTGCACTTTACATTATTAGCGCAGGGGTAAAATAATAATGTGCACAGATATTGTTGCATTCATCATAGACAATACTCGGTCGGCTGGTATGTGAGATGCAGCGAGCAGTTTAGTTGGTGACACTTCCATTCAAGTAATGCAAAATGAAAATGAACAGAGCCACGATGTATCATCGTCAATAGGGCCATTGCATTGCCATTCTGCTACATGGGAAACCCAGAGAGATGGTGAGGAGAGAGGAGATGGCAAATGTGGATAATAGCATGCGTTGAAAAAAAATATGAATGAAAATGTGGACCCAGTACAAAGAAAACTATCTTATTCTTATTAGCTGGAACTGGTCTTTGCAGATTTATTTGTAAAATAATATAGCATAAAGGTAATGTCGCGCTCGGTGAGAAGAAGAAGCATCTTTAAAGTTTTACGAGCGTTTTTATGAAAGGAAAAAATGTAGAAATTTTCTCGAAGCAAATCAAATTCCTAAGATGAGAGTGCCATAAAATTAATATATTATTATGATGGATGAACTACAAAACGAATGAGGACATCTATATGGTGAACATTTGTTAGATATAAATTATAATTGCAGTAAAGTGTATATGCATTGCTGTACCGCTTCATGCGTAGAAAATTTGGAACTGATTCGAACAAGCGAAAAAGCAAGCCGACATTTTCACACTCACACAAATTGCATCTCTTTCTCTCAGCCTCTATCCCAAAAATTATGTTGAGTGACTTGATCCATCCATTTTTTGCTTGTAAAATCGTTGTTCATAAGCACGTTGGGTTTTTAACTTGGTAGTATGCGACTGTCATGACAGTTTAATTGAACACTGCGTAGGAAGGTGTTCTACAAGAAGGCTGTGTAGTTAGTAGCATATTGTAATGTACAGTTACAAATTTGCTTGTATGTATGTGCCATCACACAAGAATATCATTATTCGTTCAATGTACGTACACACATATCCCTAATTTTGTACAACAACAGCGCTTGTAGCAGATCAGCAAAAAATGTAGCATATTCGCATATTAACACATATACCTGTGAACTTGCCAGGTAGGCAGTT
>JAQFYG010004297.1:0-11210 GCA_034694325.1 Entomobrya corticalis | reverse complement strand
GCACCCATAAAGGAAAAAATGCAGTTTCTTTATATCTTAATTTCAAGTACAAGCTTTTTGTCAAAAATCAAGGTTACAAATAACCTGGTGAATCCATTGTTAATTAGTGCCACAAACGCAAATCGTATGTTACCTTTTCTGGTAAGATTTCTGCAGTGTACAATTATGTTTGTGCTACCTCCCAAAGAAATCATTGAATTTTTTATTGCGGGTCTGCCCACTTTAAGTTTAGTCTTCAACTCTCTTTTTCAGATAAAAAACAGAAGTCGGTGGGGCTCCGGTGGGATCGAGGTAAACTCATCGATTTAACAGCAAATAACTTTTTTTGGAACTTTGCCCCTCTAGTTATTTAAAGATATAAAGCAATTAAAATTGTAAATATTTTTGGATTGAAAAATCGTTACAAATCGGAGAGAAGTATATACATGGATGGAAGTTTGTCGATTTCGAAACAAAATGTAACTTATGGTTTGGATTTTGTACAAAAGACCACTCATCCTTTGGAATAATTTTAGGGATTTGATATTTTTAATCTTCAATGCGTACGCTACTTTTCATTCCTTAATATTTGTATTTCACTTCTTGCTTTTGTGTTTTGCTTATTTCCTACTTATACATGAAAAATCTTTTAATTAAAAGTGTTTGATGTCAGATGCATTTTAATGGAGTGACGTCACAATATTACATGACTATAAAACATACAACTTCTAAGCATTTGCAAATTGATATTTTAACTATAATAAAGCGTTCTGAATTCAACTGATAATCACCACTGTGATATTACTAATCAATCATTATCAAATTAATGTGAGTTTATGAAATATTATCCAAACATGCTCGTTTTACACAACAATTAGTGTTTTATGCTACCATGGAACATTAAATTATTATACTTGGTCTTCATTCAGGAAAAATTGGAGATAATATATATTATAAATGTTGTACTTTTTACTTTGAACTGGAAAAATAATATCTACTATGTACTTTAAACATTAGTATACCATTTTCGCTTTCTTTAGAAAGTTTTTGGAGATTATGCATTTTTTAATCAGTATTTTGTTTTGTTTTCAAATTTATTATATTTTTCATGCATGTTTTTTTTATTATTTGTCATTGAATACCACTGAATTACCAAACGCCCAGCTTTCAACAGAAAACCCAAAGAACAAACAACAACAAAGTGGATATTCTCAAAAACTATGAAATTTATGGGGTAACTAGTACACTAGTTCAAAACATTCGACATAGAAAAACTTTCCAGACGAAAACAATTGCAATATCAGAAGCCGATTTAGTAAATGAAGCAACAGTAATTAGCATCGAATGGATATTCAACTGCCAACTTGAATTTATGTTTATTATTTTTTAATTTTTGAGAATTTTTTGACAAAACGTCTAACCTATTTATAGCAGAATCTTTAGCTGATATGTCTAGTCATAAAAGACGATTATCCGATTTTGACTTTTAATAGAAATTAATCAAAGTTAAAACATAATGTTACTACTATTACAAAATGCTATTGCTTTACTGTCCAATGTTAACAGTTTTTGAAATTTCGTTTACAAAAAGGTCGTAACAAGTATATTACTGTTTTAAGGTCTTACAAACTTTCAAATGAAACAGATCCATTTCATTCGGATTAAGTAGTTAACTGTATATTAAATCAATCATAAACCTAGGTCATCCTCAGGTTTAAAATTTAACGATGCCAATGATTAAAAAGCATATAAAACGCATTCATCGCAGTACAATAAGCAGCGAAAAATTTTAAATCCAGGAAAAGTAAATACTGTCGTGTTTTTCATGTTGAAAGGATAAGAAATAAAAAATTTTGAACCAACAAAAAAATATGCAGCAGAAGGCTTGTTAATATTTTAACAGATTTATTTGCTAATAATTTAATTGGGAATGCATTTTGCCGAAGAAACAAATTTTATTACTCATTATGTGTTTGTTTTATTAAATTTCTCAATGTCAAGGATATCCATAAAAATTAACTTAAATTGGTTGATATCATTTTAATTTTTGTGTATTCAATATAAAATTTCTAATTTATGAAGTTCATATATTTTGAAAAATTGAGATTTGATCAATACAAATCTCCTGTATGTTTTTCATGTTGTATGTAGTAAGTTGTATTAATTAGATGTATATTTATTGAGAGAAAAGGAGAAGTTTGTTTGGTGATTTCTGATGTAAACACAGGAAGAAGTTAAAGTAAGCATAAAAATTGATAAGTTTATTTAAAAAATTGTCGTTCACGTTTTGTTCAAGCAAATGCCCCAAAAACACAGAAACGGTACATTTTCCCGTCAGTATACTATCGGCACAAAACCATGTTCTGAAAACAAACAAATAATGCTTTAATTCATATATCATATTGCTCCGACACGTCTACCTTTCTGTACAGTTTTGTCAGAAAATAGGGTTTTTACAGTACTTGATAAATACCTATTGGCATTTTAAAACTTTGTTTCAATATCCACTATTTCTGCATTTATTATATTCTTCTGATATAGGTTTTAACATCTCTTTGAAATCTATTTTTGGAAATTGGCCGATCTGTCAAAAACTTTAAATTACTGGCGTCGAGATTTTACATGATTTTAAACATTGAGCAAGCTTCTCACCATTCGATCTGAAATGCAGGCATAACAGCGACAGTAAAATTATACAAATAGTCTTTAAATTAAAAAACTTTAACTCGCTCGCTCGCTCTCGCTTAGGATGACACTTTTGTTTAGCAAACAATGTTTTTTTGATTATCTGGTCAATTACTTCGATAATCAATAGGTAACATTGTACTAAATGTAATGCAAACAAAAACGATTTTTGAATAATTCACACTAGAAAATTACGGTAAAACAGAAAAAAACCAATAAATAATACATTTTGTTTTTGACACATTCAATATTAATAAAACATAAAATATAGGTTAATATTGGATATTTGTGCATTTTTGTGACAATTTTCAACTTATGGCGAAAATGCTTAACTAAATTTCAGCAAGCTGTAATTGGAAACATTAAAAATTGTTATAATTATGCTATTGTGGCATTAAAACGTCAGTAAAAATGCATTTGATGCTGAATTCTTTTGATTGCAGATAAGATTGATGGGTGATTAGTGATTCTTAAGAACTCAAAAAAAAGGAAGCTACGAATAGTGGAATAATAGAATCTGAATAAAACGTAACATGTATATTAGATAATTTTAAGATATATTATATGCATATTTTCATTAAAAACATTGTTTCGTAAAGTATGAACCTCAAGATAAAAAAATTCAAAATAAAGAACTTTCTACTCTAAAAACTATTTTAATATTGCTTGTTGAATCTCTTTCTGATCATAAAGCCCTTTCCCTAGAAGAACAAAACAGGACTTACGGTCAGTTCAGCTATTAAATCCTTAATACATTAGGCAATGAAATTTGTTTTAGTTAAAATGCATCTTCATCAATGGACCCTTAGGTTTTACGGAAATTTAAAGGTAATGTTATTTGGTTATTATTGTCAATGGTCAAGTATTAAGGTAGTGATTACTATCAAACAAGTGTATGCAAACCAGAAGATATTTGCATTGGCCTATCATCACACAGTAAATTATGGAGAAGGACTTTTTCCAAAAGAAAAAAATTCAGCAGTTTTACTATACACTTATAATGTTTTTACGACCACTAATTAGGATCTCTTGCAAAAGTAAATTGAATATTTTTATAGTTTACGTTTTATCTTTAGATTATTTGCACAATTGCTTATGGAAGTTGATGCATTTCTTCGTTCTTTAAAATTGAGCCATATGACAAGTTATGCGTAAAAATCGTAATCTTAAAGGGACATGTAAAACTGAAATTAAAATTATTTGTGTTTTTACAACATTATTTTCAGATATAAGCTTCACTGCGTGCAAATTATCTAATAAGAAACACTATAATAAATTCAGATGAGCGGTCAACTAACACCTAACAAATCACTACCTTCCATTCCACCTTAAAAGCAAATTTCTGACTTCAGTAAAACGTTCGAGTTTTGACATCACTTTAAAAATTATTTTAATTAAAAAATGTCTGAAATATGAAAAAATCGTCTATTGTAATTATGTGACATGAGGACAAATTGAATAGAGTTTAGGAAAAAGCCCAATGTGATTATTACATGTGTAGTCTTTAAGTATAAATATTGTCATGAAAGTAATTAAAATCGAAATGTCGGCTGTAAAATGAGGGAGTTATTACCAGAATCGCTATTGCCGTATCCTATTTTATCGTCCATTAGGCAACTCGCCGCTGTTGGATCATCTTCAGTCATTCATAACCGGTGAGAAGGTTGGAAACAATTTATTGGCGTTAAATATGCTGATCCGAAAAGAAAAAAATATTTCAGTGTTTCCTCCACTGATGTGAAAACGTTGATTACTGGTTTTTGAAACACGTTTGTTGCAATTCATTAATATTGGCACTTGGTCGTTGACATGGCATAAATATATGTCAAATGGGTAGTTAAATGTTATCGAGTTTTAGAACGGATTTAATGTCGGAATGTGTTAATTAAATAATTATTGTTTAAAGCTATTTACAAATCTTGGATTTTATGATATTAGTTGGAAGGAAATCAAAATAGTATTTTATAAACTTGATGCTTTTATGTTCAGTTCAATGAATCATAGCACTAATTTACAAAAAACAAGAGAGAAGATGATAATGCGATAACTACTTTGGAGGACAGATAATGTCAAAAAATCCTTGAAAAGGGCTGCACTGATTTAGCGGAATAACACTGATAAAAATATATAATTTTATTCTGCCATCATTCCATTCTGACCAATATTTAAAACAAAAAATATAACAGGCTCATCAAAACTATCTAGATGGTAATTGGCAATATTTACTCATTACAGTGCTTTTACAAAGCAAAATTATGAAGTTAATGATCTTGATATACACGGAATCTATTATTACTACTGTAGATATTCATGAGGAACAGGTCCATCCGCAAGTTGATTATAAAGCAAATACAGCATTATGTTGGTTTTTATATCTATTTGGTTCATTGTTTTTCTTTTTCCGGATTTATTAAATGTTTTGTTGAAAGAATTAAAGGTTTATGATGTTATCATTTATAAAAGGGCATACAAAATTGGAAATTATTTAGAAACAAAAATAGTGGTCGTAACTTATTTACGGTTTAAGTAAAATTGCTGCAGTGGACCACTACGGACCAAATTCTTGTCAATTAATCGTTCAAGTTGGTTTACTTTATATATTTGTACAACTACCAATCGTATAAGCACCAATATTATGAAAGGACATCGAATTGTATTGTAGTCAAGTAAACATGATGGTAAGATGGTCATCAATACAAAATTACTGTTTTTTGGGGCAAGTGGTGAGCTAAGACTGCTGATGCGATGAAATGTCATAATATTTATCATCAAAATTTTTTTCTTTGCACTCACACAAAAATAATTATTGATTTTATTACATCAGGTATCCTTAACACCTTAATTTGAAATGATTTAAAAAGTCATACTGTTGAAACTTCAACTTATAATGCATCATGTTGTATAAAGTAGTTAATAGCCTTTTTGGAAACTGGAATACCCATGCATTAATCAAATTATGTTTTTTTTATATGTTCGTGTTGTGTTTTAATGTTTGATTACTTCTCAATTTCCACTTATGTCCTCAATCTGGTCTCTGAATTGAACGGGTTTTCTTCTCAATTAGTTTCAATAGACGTTTTTGATTTACAATTTAATATTTTTTGTATTTCATCTAGTTTACACGTAAATATTCAGCTGTATTGAATCTTTAGTAGATGTCTGGTTACGCTTTACAATAATTTCTTGAAAATGTTTCAGCATTTTATGTATTGTTGATGTTAAATCTTTATTAATAGTTCGTTTTAATCAATCATAATTGACACTTGGTCGTTAGCATTGACACAAAGAAGTTTTAAATATTAGATATAGTTAGTTATTATTGGCTTTTATAACTATTTTGAAAAAAGAATGTGTTCAATGACGACATCTTACACTTTTAAGCAATTTCGGCAACATAATAGAATTAGAATTGATACTATTGTTCATAACTATGTTGAAATTTTTAAGTTATACATATTTTCACTGTTTGATAAACAAAGTTTTTTCTCAGATACTCAACATTTGTATATTAATTACGTATCCTGTCTTGTAGCTTAATGTACAGTGAAATATGATTCAATGTACGTTCGACGGCCACAAAGTATGTAAGATTATCAATTACGGTATATAATAAAAAATACTATTTTTCAACAAAGTATTTGCAAAGAGTTCAGAACTCTGGTGATTGATTTTTACAGGTTTGTGATTTTATGGAGTCCATAATCAGAAATGCATCTGATGTGCTAGATTGCCGGAATACAGGGTTAATTCCGTTTGATAGGAGAAAACAAGAATACAAATACTTATGAAACCAGCCGTGGTAGTCCATGATGGAAATCACGAAGCTGAAATATTGAAGTCGCAATATCTACGATATTCTTCGACATCTGTGATAGTATACGATGATCTGCAATCATTTACGATATCTGCGACCTCTGGTGGTCTTTTGGGTAACATTAAACATGAAGTTTGTAAATTTGTGTCCTGTGGAGTGCGTGCTGTCAAAGTTTGTGAATTTGTGTCCTGCTGGGTGCACTGTGTATTGCTTTACGGTATTTTGATAAGTTTCAAATTTTGGATTTTGATAAGGTCCTGTGGTGTAAGATGCGTTGCAGCTGGAGGGGGAAAACAGATAAATTTTGCATCTGCAGATCGTAGTGTATATCTTGCTTTAGGACGAAAAGAGCGTGATGTATGCTCATCATGATGATGGCGCTTAAGTGAGCAAAAATAAATTTTTGCTTTGTATTTTGTATCCAGTCTGATTTTGAATTTGAAAACAACTCAACACTTTTAGATAAACTTTAAAATATATATTTATTTAAGGATAAAACTAATGTTTATATATTCATTTACCATAAACGAATACTAGTTGGCAGTAACATTATGACCTCGTTCAAAAGAGCAATCGGCTCGTCGAATCAATTACCGTGCTCAGGGTACCTTTAATCGGCTCGTGGGATGATTCGGTCATAGGAAATATAATTGTTATCCCTGGCCAATTCAGTAAATAATGTACAAACGTTATTTTTTTGATTATTTTAAAGACTTTAGTTTTGAATACGATGAACCTCATGACAGTAATGACGTAAAACTACATATCACTATTCTTTTCGGTGACTTGTTATAAGATATGGACCGGACAACCTTTGACTTTTAGATACTAGGATAATAATAACTTGGAGCTTCTAATTTTTTATGCCTCTTATGCAAGATAACTATGTAAAAGTAAGTTGAGTTTCTTATGATTTACAGTTGCTAACATTTTCAAAAATTAAAGCTTGTCCCGGCCGTTTATAGAAGACCTTTTATCTTATTCATCCATCCTTCTCATCGCCTATATCAGACATAACTTCAGTTTAATAAAGTTTTCTCCAAATGAATGTGAAGGAGTGTGCCAGTTTTATCGTAAACGATTTGTAAACTCTTTTTGCACGAAACATCAACAAAATCTATTTAATTGAATCAAATTTGGAGCTTATACAATCAATAAAAAGTCACATTTTAGGGGTCAAGTTATGTTGCTTTTGTCAGCGATAAGAATGTTTTAAACTACTACATGAAAATTCTTGAAGTCCATTGTTTATCTGTTTCTTTCTGAGCCTAACTTGGAATGTCTAAAAAATCGCAGTAGTATAGTGCTATAGTGCAGCATTTAAATATAAGTTGTTTTCTTCCGTCAAGATTTTCATTTTTTCCAACTAGTAAGACTAACCATCTTTATCATTATTATATTCACAGAATGATTAAAAAGTACACATTACATAACATTACTAAAGGTTTTTAATGTTTTAAAGAAAAAAATAGACAATATCGTATTAAATTGGAGAAGATAAATGCATGGATACAGGATTATATAATATTTGGTTAGGAGCCAAGAAATTCACTTCCTGGTTTTGAGGTTAAAGACATAATGAATTATGAAAGCTCCTTGTAAGATTGACTAAAATGCATATCTGGAGCTTGGGTAATATCGTATCTTGGTTCAAACTCAAATCAAGGAGCTTTATTTATATTTCCTCATTTCTGAAATAATAATAAAAACGCCACATTAAAATTAATTTATAAAAAAACGTAACCCAAATTGACATACTGTCTCTGTTGGTTGGTCTATATAAATCTGTGAAATGATAGGATGATCATGAGTTTTATAAAGTTTTACATCCATATTGAACTGTTTTGTTTTTTAATTTTTTAAATTTTTTATAAAAAATGAGGTTTGTCATTTCTTAAGTGTCAATTTTTTTAAGTATAGAAAATATTTAATTCCCTAGCAGACACGTCCGTTGATACACATTTGCAAAAACAGCGTTTTCAAAGTGTGTCGGATCATAAAAAAATCGTTGCAGTGACTAGATAGGTTGTATCACAGCAGTAAAAGGATATCATGAATTTGGTGTCGGAGAAACTAAATGCATCATCCGCTTTTCGATAAAAGTGGTTAAGTTTTCAAAAAAGTACGAGCTGTAATACATCTTGAAATTATCATTTGAAATAGTTATTTAATGTAAAAATAGCTATAAATATGTAACAATTTGGATATTGATTAATTATTATTATAACCTTTTAAACCCAACTATAATAATTTTGAAAAAAATAACTACAAGCGTTGAATTCTTTTGTAGAATAATATTCCTGGATCCATATTAATGTGTTTTACTTTAAATTTCATTTTGAGTGTGAAGCTAATCTGTAGCCCCTAAGCCAAGAACGTTTTTCACTTAGTAATGTCTAACGAATTCTCTCTTAAAAGCAAATATTGTCGACTTATGAAATATATAAAACAAAATATGGAGTTGTAACAACAATACTTTGTAATTTAATTTTCAAACCCTTAAACGAATGCGGAAGACTTAAATTTAAAAATGGATTTCATGAGACCATTCCATATTATTAGCCCAACTTTTAATTACATTTTGAACGATTTTTCGATGAAGTTTGAAATCACGAGTCTATTAATCAGAAAATTCGACGCATTAAGATATGCAGTTTCAATACTTAAACTGGCATTGTACATGTATGTGTTACTTCCCTCCTTATACGGGCAAAGATTCAGTGTTAATAAATGCTTAGTTTTGCTACTCTTTTGCCACCAATTTATTCAAGTGCTGTTGTCAACTTTTTATTTAAATTAAGTTATTATTCAGACATATAAACCAATTCTGTATTTTGATATGACGACGGTAGAAAGATAAAATAAAAGCCAAAGACAAAACTTTATAATATTTTCTTGCACGCCGTTAATTATTTTTCCACTAAAAATTTGATGTTCTACGAACATAGATGAATGAATGAATGAATTTAGTTCAATAACGGATAAATGCTCCTTGGGCTTGGCCCATAGAGCAGACTGTTACAAAATATCACTACAACTTTAAAAATATTTAATACTCACATTTTGACAAATATGTGAGCTTTAACTATTTATTTTAAATATATTAGTATATTTGTATTGTGTATATTATATTTAAATTCTTGATAGCTTAGAATTTGGTAAAAGAAAATTTGACTTAAAATCTATAAAATAAACTTTTCAAGTAAAATTACCTAGTAAACATTTTATGTAATTTTTGGAGCTACAATTTAGAAGTGAAAATTTTGATGACTTTTTAGCTTTTATTACTATCACTTTCACCAAAACTTTATGCGCACAAACATACTTTTTATGTGCGGCTTGCGTTGTTGACATTGACGTTTTGATCTTGTTTGTTTCCTTTTCCGTTCATTAAAACTGCCAAGATGATGTTAAGAAGGAGTAACGCGATAATAATTAGCATTCCATAGAATATTTTGTTTTCCCCGTTAGCCATGTTGTCAGATACATGGGCCATATGTGATAAGATTTTGTTCGTCTGTTCCGCTTCGTACGCTTGCACAACGTTGTACTGGAGTAGCGAGTAGTAAATGTGGGAGTAGTCAAATCCGTTTTGCTGGACAAATTCACCCGCTCGTCCAAATGCTGCAAGGCTACTTGAGATAAAATCTCGCACGCCAGACCACCCACCAGCCATGCTGACTACTGCGCCAGCGGTAGATACAGCCGATCCGATTAGAGGGGCTCCAGTTACTCCGCTTGCACCAATTATGGCAACGATCATGATTATCGCTACATATTATAAATTTATTTACTTATTAGAATTTGAACCAATTTTCCTGGTGTCACTTATGCAAATCAGGATGAAATTATGACTAACCTGCAGTGTTTAATATTTATGTCATTTTTTACGCCAGTAATCTGAAATCTATAAGATATTTCCCAGAATGTAAAATATAGATAAATGGGATAGTAGCTTCTAATTTTGGATAAAAGCTGAATATAGTAAACAAAGAAAAAAAGCAAAGTGAAATAACTTCTAGAAAATATTTTTCAGTATTTATCCTTGTGTAACAAAACCAGAATTTCTGAAAAAAATCATATAACATGACATGAAAGTTTTTCAGTTAAGTCAAATACAGAGTTGAAGATAAAAGTTTTATTTCCTATTCAATATGAAGAATTATTGCATTGTTACTAATGAAAACTCCGTCTGATCTCTTAATCCTTTCGCAAAGCAAAAAAAAACACATTTTTATTTTCTCGGTACACAGTTATATATTATTTCTGACATGTTGTGACAATGCGATGATATTAATGACTATGATGATCGTTTTTGAATGTTATTGATGGTCAAGCATTATGATTATTGCAGGTAAAGATGATTGTACCGACATAAACCGTTTTAATGTATTGGAGTAGTGTGTATAATTAAAAATATCATTACATCATTTATCTGGTTATTTCTCACCACTTTCTCTTCCACGCAATCGTAAATGTTATCAAGTCTACTTGGACATTCAGGTGAAAATTTGCTTGAACAAAGAGCTAATGGTGTAAAATTGACAGTATTTACCATCTTTAATTTGTTTTATTTCATCATGGCTTTTTTCTTCCCGTCTTTAAACCTGAAACTACAATGTACAAATAATTTCGTAAAAATAAATTTTTATTAGTATGAAGGCTCAGAGAGATTCCGAGCAACGCAATATTGACCACAAAGAAGACTCCACTAATTCGGACCACTGGACAG
>JAQFYG010004296.1:0-11210 GCA_034694325.1 Entomobrya corticalis | reverse complement strand
CATGTGGCGCTGGTCACTACTTTAGCAATGATTTACAGCTTTACGCTTTTAAAAATCCGAGATCTGTCACTACGTACGAAATACGATGCAGTTGGTTTGATGATGAATGTTTCTCAGATAATGGCTTTTCATACTTCTTACACACATGCAATTAATGGTAAAATTGAGATATACATTTCCAAACTAATGATATCCTTGATATATTATACATAGGTACTTGATAAACATTTTAAAAAACGGAAATTGTAATGTGATAGATTTTGGTAAATTCATACTGTGCTTCGTAAATGTAAATGCCATGAACTGATGGTTTCATTATGAATTCAGTAGGAAATGTCACGTTTACATAGTTGGTAACAGCAAACTATTTATTAATCATAATGCGAAACTTGGCATGAGCAAAGGTAAATACTCTATCGAAATATGATCAATGAGCAATCATCCGTAATTTCGATCATAGAAAACGTGAATCGAATCACGATCGTAAATATACATATGTCCAAATATGTTTTTAAAGTTGCGATAAAAAAATAATACGGTATTTGACGATTTAAAATTCTTAAGCTCAGCTCAGCTCAGCCAATTTAGAATTTTCAAACAAATAAATAAATAAAACCGAAAATTATATTCATACACATACTTACCTATTATATATTATTACTTATACGCTTTTCTACAGAATTATTGTAAGTCGTACTTCTGTACTTCTGTAATGATAGATTTTATACCCGCAACGTTGAACCAGTTAAAGTAACAGTACAACATGATCAGAATAAAGTAGAATTTTAGATGCTTATGGAATGGAAATCATAAAGTACCAATAAAGCGTCCTTTCATTTCACTCCAAAGCCTAGATACCCAACTTTTCATTCCTATTCACCACTCTTTCTTCCAATTTCCCAAAATTGCCCCAAATTTACTACTGCAGCACTGAAAGGCTGAAATTACCAAAATCATATCATCATTCAACAAAGAGCTTCGCGTCCTTCCTTCGAAACCCAGACTCATCCTATAATATCTTGGGGTATAATGTCTTGTTCGCAGCATTTTCTCGGTGAAAAACACATTCTAACAAGCTACCCATATAATCAAGACATGCCACATAATCATACGCTCGATGGTTCTGATTAGAAAGTCCCAGTCCTAACTTTCCGCGTCCCAAGGTGAATGTTCACCTGAATGGTTATACAGTGCTTTTTTGTCTCTCTGTAAGTACGAAAGAATATAACTCACTAGTTTAATTTATCCATTCACATTATGGATGGTACTTATAAGACAAAACAGTCATACGGGTACCATAACCATCTCATAAAACATGGTCGTGAACATTTTGTGCAACGTGACTTCATTTTTTTTCTTGTGTGATTTTCTGATGAGATATGAACTAGGAGAACGAAGACAAGATTCTTTTGATATTTTGATATATAAGAGACTAATATTCGAATACGTATATGATATTAGGAATTAATACATATGTATCTATACTACGGTTACTTGGGTATGCACAATTTGATCACTCATCTCTACTTCTATATTAAAGAAATATGGTTATACCGTAAATGATTCTCACAATCATTGCCATTCCCAAGGAATGAGGAGACCTGTGGGAAGGCGGAAAAGGATGAGACGTGATGGTTGCAAATGTTATAATACTTTATGTCCATACATTCCAAAACATCATACGCGAAAATCAATCCTTTCTTTATTCTTTCTGCATCTTCTTCTACTCAATGACTACTTTTTCCACTCGTGCCTGTTGGAATCACTGCACGACTGCAGGTGAATGATGTGACTATGCGACTAATGAATAGAAGATAATATGAATGTATCGCACATAAAAGTCAGATTATCCATTATTATATGGGATGAAATGTAAACATATAATTTATATAGTTTTATACAGGTGTCTCCTAATTCTAATATTTTAATAAGATAACATATACAATGGAGCATTATATTTTTAAACTTTACACTATGTACACCTCATCCAATCAATTCCACTTATCTACCTTTATTCTTAAGAAAAATGTTTTCCTTCCATCTAGTGAGATGAATAAAAAAGGTACCGTACCGTAATTATGCTTCATAGTGAATGATCATGATGATGACTTATAACCCGGATCAAAAAATGCATTGTGTTCGTTGCCAATATTCCTGCAAAAATGTAATCGTTTTCTGTTCATAGCCCTGAGTACTATAGTGTATTCGTTTGACTTGTTAAGAATCCCTTTGAGTCGAATGAACAATAAAGCAAGCGAGTGGCTTAAACTAAACTTATCGTTATGTACATATTTATTGTTTAGCTTTTTGCCCATTTTCATAACTTTCAGACTGATTTCGTGAAGGTGGCACCTACATTTTATCGTTATTACAGTAATTCTAATTCTCATGAACTGAGTGTTTCTGATCATCCCGTAGAGTTTGTTTGAATAAAGATCAAAGGGCTTGGCTCTTGTTATTTTTATGCCCACGCTTTGGGGCACGGAGAAAATACACTTAGGCTCTGTTACATTTTTACCTTTTGCAACATCACGATGATGTCAATATTGTACAAATGAGAGCTATGAAATTTTATCCGTTACGGGTAAACAATCTACCGAACCTGGCGTATTTGTCCTCAGTTTCAACTTTCTTCCAAACTCGAACGATATCCTTCATTTTATCCTTCTCGCTTGCTCCAAGCAAGCTTTGAAGTTTTGTTTTCAGGCAAATACAACAATACAACTCCCACGTAGCTTTCATAGGTCAATCGTATCTACATGAGAGCCTTTTTACAGTCACAATTAACTTTTCAAAGATCTTGAGTCTAACCTCCAACTTCAACTCAACTCACATTTTTTACTTAAAATTTTTTTAACGGTACATTCTCTGGCGCTGACTTTTTCTCAAAGATGTATAGACATTTTCTCACTTAGAATAGAAGATAAAGACATTAATTCCATAGTTCATTTCTAGAAAATGTTTCGAAATTTTTTTCGAGTTACACAAGTAGCATTCCGTTAAAATATTAAGAGAAAGTTTTCCAACGAACATTCTACTTCCTTCACAAGGTTAAAACTTCTTAGTCTTGCGTACGTCAAGGCGGGTTTCCAGAGAATTAAGACTTTTATATATGTATGGCCATAACTATACGTCTACACCTACATAGATTCTTCTACCCTTTCAAGGATTTTGGTATTAAAAGCTTCACTTTTTTATTTCTTCACTTTTCCAGTTCGTCTTTGAAATCACCGTTCATACTTGTCAAGTGATTTGGCTTCAAGTGTTTGAATTCATACAAAGTGAATAGTAGAAAAGCTTGTACTTTTTATGCAAAAGAACTTTCATCTTTTCAGCATCACACACTTCTCTGTCGTCGATTTTCTGATGTTTGTCAGAGGGGTAAATCACAGCTTTCTACTGATTTTTTTATCATGACTTGAATTTGCTAACAAGATCTCCGTCATTCATTTCGCATGGATCTAATGTAAACTTTAAGCTCCTACGCAAATAGAAACTAGAAACATTTTCAATGTATAATGTTTGCGCTTCGTTTAACACCTACACACGCGTATAGCAATTATAGTGGGGAAAAGTATGCTTTCACAGAAATAAATATAATTTGAAGATAATTTGCAGAGAAATGTTTTGTAGCATAATTCCGGATAAAACTACGCACTTACAATTTCACAGTGGCTATTAGTTTTACAAGTATACACACACACTTTAATTCGTTGAAAGCCTACTATGAATGTAGCTAGCTAACTAAGGATGAATTGGATTTTCTGAGATCCATTTACTTGTCTCCTCTTTGGTTAGTCTCTTTCGAGAGAAGAAAGCAATGAAAGTAAGGGTTATTTTCGATTTATTTTTCAATTTAATGCTCCCTCTTTGTGTAAATAGTTGATGTTGCTAATTTGTAATACAAAATAAACATTTCCAGGAATTAGGTGGGCATTCAACTATTCAACTGAGAAGAGATACTTTTTATCATTTTACATGTATTCTAATCTACCTGACGAAATATCCGTAACCGGTATGTGGTAACAGCGAAAATAATGATGGCGCTCCGACTTGTATACTTTACATTTGTATCTACATACATTTATTCAGTTTATGCAGCAATCCCATTAAAAATTGCGTTCATGTAGAACATAACTGGAAGGCGAATAACAGGAGCGAATAACAACTGCATAAAAACTCCTTAAAAAATAAAAGTTAGCAAAATTAGTTTTTGCAAGTTCCTTTAGTTTCTATCAAACTTTAATTACTTGAACTCAATAGTCAGTGAAGGAGAAGATGAATCAGAAAATGAAAACCTTTCAGAAAGTAATTTACCACTTGAGTTGCTCTAATGTAAATTTCTATCTGTATCTTTTGCCATAAGTTGTCCTCACATTTTTGCTGATGATGGTAAGATATTAGTACATTCTATAAGCGTTCCCTCATCATCCTTCGGAGCATAAGTTTTTTAGTTCCTAACTTATAATATAAACGGTATTAAGTTATTTTGCCTTCTGCAATGTTTCTGCTTCGTTTTTAATGTTAAGATCTTAGTTTGCTGATTGGAATTTGGGAAAACTTTTAAACATCCGCGACATTGCATTCATCGTATCGTAGCTGGTAAATATCTGCGTAAGAGTTACATTTTTATATGGCTTCGTCGGAATTCGTAAAACCTACCAACCTACTATTTATTGATATCTTCGTGACTCTTAATTTTAATTTTAAATAACTATAATAAGTTTCAATGAGCTGCTTTCCACATTATTTAGTATGCCTTCCAAAAAATCAATGTTGACCTTTTCTTGTTCTGATAATGAGAACGTGCCTTTAAAATGCCCAAGTAAGAAGATTACAAACTTAATTATCGCCAGTAATTTGAAACGTAAAGCGAAAATGCTGGATGATGAGAGCAGCGATAGACGTTTAGCCTACCTATATTAAAGGAGATCTCTCATCTTTTCCCATTGCACAAGTGAAAGGACATATATATTTAGAGAAAACTAGTAACATGCCATTTCCATTCCATTTAAGCTCACTCAATCAGAGTTCTCTAGACACTTTCATCGTGGTTTTTGCATAATACTATGGCGTATATGTACACCAGAGCCAAAACTACTAACAGCTACCACTTCTTGTTAGCCTTTGCCGACTTATAGAGCGTGAGTGATGTGATTAAAATGGAACGTGGTCTGACAAGCTCTTTTGTCCTGTAAAATGGAGAAAAGGATTATGTGTGGCTCAATAATGATGTGTTTCATAATGGAAAGAAGAGGATGGTTTGTGTGATTGTATGTGCCAGCAAAAATGAATGGTGGAGGATGGTCTTTATACGCTTATAGGACTGGTACAAGACACGACTACAACAGGATCTACAGGATGAGGTGATGTGATCATGATAGGAGGATGCTTTTTCGTGTCCATGATGTGAACGTTAATGGCTTTTCATATGGCCGAATAAACTTAATCCCTTACATTTTATAAGCATAAATTATGCACGTTTTTTGTTAAGAACTATGAAAATTACTCGTGTCCCGTAACGTGCCACTTGGTTTCAAACAGGGTGATTTGGTGTGAACAGAAAGCCAAAGCAGAAGAATAATGCATATAAAACCTCTAATATCGCAAAAACGTGTTAATGAATGAAAAACTGGAAATGTGAAGTCACCCCTATAAAGGCGTAATAATAATGACAATTATAGAGATGATGCAACAGGGTGAAATAAAAGTGTAGAAGAGATTATCTTTAAGTTAGGCTAAAGAAATAAAACTTATACCATTTATTGCATTGGACATGACTGTGGTAAGGTTATTAAAGTAAAAATTTTCAGTGACTATTTTATTATTAAGCTATATCAAATTGCAGCATTGTGCTAAATTTGTAGTTCAACTGAATATTGAATTTGCAAAAATATTTTTCCATTTCCGTATTCAATGTTATTCAACAAGTTATTTTTATGAAGTTAAAAATGTCATTTCTATATCTATTCAATTTTATTACTTTACGATCACTTATAGAAATGACGCCATTAAGACATAACGATCTCACTATTTCTTGCAATATGACACTATTCTTACTTACATTCATTAGTTGGGAATGCTTTCATCAGTTTGAACGCGTTGAAAAAACGGAGGTACAAAAAAGACCAAGGCTATCACTGCAATTGTGCATGTAGTTAATAGAAGATTCACCAGCACAGCGCCGCGGCTAATTTGCCATATTATAGTCAAAGCGGCAGAAATCCTTTGGACCACAATGGCAACTGCGTTCATCCACCTTTCATTACACAATGTTCCTTCATTTTCAACACAGCAGCAGTTAACGTCAATGTATATATTCTTATAAGCTTACTGCCAGCCAAACCAACTAATTAGTATTGTTGTTTGGGCAGCTCATATGTATATATAGATATGATGAATTCTTGTAAATGCGATATATCATCCTTTCAAATTTTACTCACAAAGATTCCCACACGACGCTTTTGTGATGACCGCAGCAAGGATACTTATTGTTTTAAAACCGTCATCGGAGCTTTTTACATGCCATATGAGTACACAATAATAATAGTACATCATCATTTTAACTTAAACTTACTGCCAATATGAAAGTAGGCGTGTGTAAATCTTGCATGTATTATGTAAAAAGTTGGTCGATGCTTTTTATAAAATATGTTTGCACCACGAAAATATGCAAATGAATGTCATGAGAATGAAAATACACGAATTTGAACTTTACTTCCCATTTGAAAATATCTAAAGTAGAGATTAAAGTCTTCCATGTAAATTGTACATAACTGACTATTTACAGGAAAAAACTATTCGTAAAGTTTAAATGAAAATTCAGAAAACTCATTTTCCATTTTTCTTATCAAGCCGCCTCAAAGGAAGTTGGATGTGATTCTTTATCTTTTAGGATATTTTTCTGAGTATGCTTACTTAAGTGAAGTATAAACCCCACCAGGTAGATACGTATTTTGATGCTACGTCCAGCAGCGTATAATTTATCAGTCTCAATTTTAAGTTAATTTTTTATCGTTTATTTCTCACTTGTTTGCTTGATGCATTGAATTTCGCAATGTAATCCCAACCTCTGTCTCAGAAAAAAAAGAATCTTTTTCTTTGCACATTCCTCTCATCATACACGACGGAAAAGCTTTATTTCCTCCTGAAGCGTCTAAATTGCAGGATAATTGATAAAACATGCTGGGGCTCTGTTGTGCAATAATATTTTATACATTTACACATTGTAGAGCGGAGCATCCTAAACGTTTCTCGGTATATCATAATGATATGATGGACAATCTAGCGTATACAATTTACGATGTACGGATAATGGACATGACATGCCGGAGGAAGGTTTTTGTAAGAGGTACGATGGTATGTAGAAGTCTTGGTTGAGCATTTAAGCAATTTTCTCTCCAAAAATTGGTTGAAAAATGCCAGCATGTGACATAAGATGACTATAAACCATTGTACCTGCGCCTACTCACATCCGATCCATATAACAGCAGAGCTTAAATTATGTATAATATGCATAACATATTGTTTTAGCGTTATTTCCTTTCTTTTATCTAAAGTCCTCTAAGCCTAAGCATTCAAAATGTTCTTTGAGATTGGGGTGATAGATAACATAACCAACGAAATATATGCAACTACATAATTAACCAACTTTCAATTTTTACTGAAAATGCTTTATGATGAACACTTTAACCAAATTGTTTTAGGTGAATGCACAATTTATGTTATCTTTCTAATTTAACTGCTTCACTCAAATCCACTAATGCAACCACTGCTAATGTAAAAGAAATTCACTGAAAATCACGGTTGGTTTAGACTTAAGCTAAATAAAAGCGCAGTCAGTAAGAACTGAGAATATTTGATCAAGATCAAGAAAAGTCAAGAACATTCTATTTGAAATCATTTATCGAGTTATAAAAATGCTATTAAATATTTATCGAGTATCTTCGATTCGTAAAAAGTCTTGGGAATAAGTCTAAATTTAAGACGTTGTTCAGCTTCCATCGATTATCGACTGTAACTACTCACCGTTAAAATATAATTGATAAACTTTGATGGAAATACTTATAATGCTTTAGTTCAATTTGTTCTTCATAATAATGGAATTTCCAAGTAAATATGTATTTATTAAAACAAAGTGCACATAACTTCACAACTTGGCAATAATTTGTTGAATGAATACATTTGTTTAATGGAAACTCAAATTTAAGGAAGCTGAGAGATTTTGGTAAACTAGTATCATTTTCTTATATTTACTAAATTAAATCTGCCCTATTAAATATTGATGTGAATACTGACATTCAACACAACACAGATTATTATCCAGACATTGCATTGTAATATCAAATACCAATCAGGCATAATTTGAACAGTTTTATGCCACCATTTTAATTCCAAAGATGCACAAATTTTCAAAAAAACAATCATGCCCATTCACTGATATGTTAAAAATATAAATAAGAACTTACTTTTAAATTATCTAAACGTTGATGATCCTTCTTTTAAATGACGATTTTAAAACTGCAACTCAACTGCAACAGATCACTATCATTATTTCCTTATATTATTCGTCAACTTTTATTCTTTTTCACTCATCACTTTTACTAATTTTGAGCATTTCAAAAGACTAACGGTATTTCCCACATTTTGAATGAATGTCCACACACAATTATTTTCCTGTTTTCATTTTCTTAGGTCTGCGGTTTTCCGGGTATTTTTAAAGATTTGGGTAATAATGATGATAGAAACGAAGCTTTTTTCCTGTAATTAAAAATGAACTTTGGACAGTAACCACTTTAAAACAATGCGCTTATTGACCAATAATCCTCTGATAGATTTACAGCAGTATTTGTAGCTAAATCGTAATCATTTCTTATTTACTTTGGTCCATTGTAGATTATGCCGTGTGACAACTAGTGCATTATTGCACAAACAACAATAAAAAGATCAAAAATCAAATCAAAATGTGTAAGTGTTTGTATAGTTTTGTGTAGGTATCTCGACATTTTCATCATAATACACTACACGGGCTTCACACATTTCATTACATGGAAAGGAAATGGTAATGAAGAGTGACGATGATGATGATGATTGTGTAGTGAGTTTGTCTATGCCTTTAGGATATATACTGAATACTGACGATGAGATGATGAGAATAATATTGCATCCTTACAAACAGCGAGCCAGAGAGAAGTATAACTTGTGGACTATGGGGACGTGATAATGAAGCATACCTACCAAGATATAAAGAAGAGAGGATGTTCATACATAGCTAAGCACATTTTGTACGTATAGTATTGACTGGATATAATATGATCTAAAACATTATGTAGGCATTCATGTACATGTTTTTTGAACTAAAAAAGTTGAACTGAAACCTTATACAAGTGTAAACATCTTTGTTTAAATCATACATGCTTATAGCCATGTATGCTATATTGCTATATGCACTCTTCCCGTATCTTCATTGCTATGAACATGACTGAGAAATTGAAATGGAACGTGCAGGATAAAAAACCTGGAAATCCTTAGTTTAGCTTTTTAAATGAAGTCAAAGCATGCTATTGCACCTTACAATTTTAGATTTGCTTTCAACCTGTAGTCTCTCTCGACTACCTTGTTCTTCAAGTACCCATCAATATACGTTTTCCCTTGAAGAAAATCGTAGTGTTGAATATGCTTTTATTCGACAAAGGAAAGATTACTGAAAAAAATTGTAAGGAGAAGAGGATAATATCTGCAAGAAAAGCAGTTTTTTATCAAAGCATATTCCCACAAATTAAAATGCAGACTATGAGTAACAGTGTATAGGTTTATAGGTATTCTTTATGAGTCCGAAAATCCATTTTCTGCTCTCGTAGCATACCATAATTTAGAAGCCTAAAACACAAATTTTGTGAATTAACTCTAGTCTTGCTCAGTTTGCGCAGAAATTTCAATTCAGTAAGGCATCCCTTCTGTTTAGCGTGCCGCCATCCAATTTCACGAAAAGAATATAAAGGATCGCTTATCAGTTTTGTTACGGAATGTATTGTAATGTAAGTGTAGAATTCTACATTAATATTGTAATATTAGTGTGTTTCCTTTCATTCTGAAAGGCTCAATGCACAAAATGTACCTTTCAGCATGATGAAAATGGAAAATACATGCTCTTATGGCTGCATGAACGCACGAACCAACCAATGCAACGCAACGAAATGTGGCTGAAATCCAAAACAATGTATGAGACGGGTTCGTTGGTTCGGAGATGGGTAAATGCTAGGGTACATACGATTCTAACTATTCTAAGTTTGTGCTGAAGGCCAAGAGAACAAGACCGCTAGAAGTTTTTTAGTTAACCCGAGTTCCCTTTCCGACGACGTCAGCCAAAAAAGCATGAATGAAAATGAACATTGTAGTGAGCGATGAATGTGGCTGAGGCTGGTACTAGCCGTGGAGTTCTCTCGTCGTGCACTTTTGTGTTTTAACATGAAGGAAAGAATAAAATATATACATATCTACATAAAATTGAATGTAGTGTTGGGCAAGTGCATATTGCCTAAGTTAACTTGCAAGTCTTGCAAAGAGACTGAAATCCCAGCACAAACCATGAAATTATTGAAGTTATTGCAAGCGCTTACTACTATACTATGTCCCTACCAATCTCATGTAGAATATCAAGTTTACAGAGCTCCAACCTTATGTGGTAGTCTAATGTTAAAAAATGAACAAGAACAGACCTCTAACTTTTTCCCATGAAAGTAACGAGAGCAGTTGCAAAGTTTGTGAAGAATTCCTCTACGAGATGGCAAAACGGTATTGTATAATATAAATGTGGAACGATTGAAATGACGGCGACATATGCCCCGAATAAAGTTCAATGCAAACGAAACTTTTTTGGAACAATTGTTCATACCATTAAGACATACATGATAACACATTGCCCCGAAAATGATACATTGACAACACAACGTGAAAGATAAAGGTATTTTATTGGATACATTGAAACTATAATACATTCATCATCTCTGAAATATGAAACATGATGTTTCATACATTTTTTGAGAACATTTGACAAGCATATAATTTTAAAATACTCCATAGTCATCCTTTTTGATGAAGCAATTTTAACTTTGTAATTAATTAAACATTAAACACATACTCGAGTAAACCAAGTTTCATAATTTGGGTTTACATGTACTTTGAACTACTCTGAGGTTTAAATCAATGAT
>JAQFYG010004295.1:0-11213 GCA_034694325.1 Entomobrya corticalis | reverse complement strand
ACAGACGGACAGACAGACAGACATTTTTGCTCCCACCATGTATTATTATAAAGTACCAGTACCTGGCACTTAATAAACCTCAAAATTATTACGGTTTACATTACATTATAAATTTATCACGACATACATTGAAAACGATGCGGTCATTAAAAACCACAATTCCATTTCTTCGGAGAAAAAAATTTTGTCTGGAAAATTTTTGCGGTTGATGGTCAAGTCCAAAGTCAAGGCGAAAAAAACTTCAGCTTGCATTGATGGCGTTAATAAAATGAATTACACAGAAGAAATGTGCATGACAGCACGCTTTATATAAAGCTATATATCTAAATGCTTTTATCAGTAACGAGTACCAAGTAAAATTGAATGCATAGAACATTCAATGAATGAATAATTTCAGCAGGTCACATAATAACTAGTACGAAATATGGAACAGATAAAAGATATACAAAACAGTACGTGTGTGCTTCGGCAAAATTATATGTTGTAGTGCTCTCGTTCGCATAACAAATTCAGAGTAAAAAGTAGGTCAGCAATAAAGTTAGATTTATTAGTATTGGGCTAACATGCGGAAAAGTTGCATGCAAACTTTGGGCAAACAAAATTTTGTGAAAAATTTATGATATTATAGTAAATGACACACGGGATAGTATTAACTGCATAGCCCCAAAACCATTTATATTTTTATTTGTGAAAAAGTATAGCCACCTTAAACATTTTGCAATTTTTGGGTTTCTTTTATTTCTTGCTTATAGCAACCTGTAAAGAATTTGTGGAGAAAAATAATCAGCATTCATAATTTCAGCATCAATTTTGTTTTTCTTTGATAAAAAGCAAATATGAAAATGGCAGTCTCTGGTCAAGTGAGGAATACTTTTACATGATCAGTGAGTCAACTTATTTCAAGTTAAGTTTTATCAGGTTAAGTTCAACAGCACTCACAGCAGCATGAATATCAAATGTTATCTGCAATTTAAAATATAATAATTTTGTATATTCACTTTTAAAAATTATTCCGAGTTTTAGTACTAACATCTTTGCTTTGTAAAGCTAGGTATGGTTTGTTTACAAAATTTCACTATTGGCTGCGTTCATAAAATTAATGAAATTAATTGCACACCAGGTAATAGGCATGAAAACGAGCTGCACATACGTATATATAGCTATCACACTGCTTTTGTCAATGTGTGAAACACAAATGAATGAATATGTTCAATAAGTCACAAAACAAACGCATACGATAATTTTAAACAAACAATATAAACAGCACGTGTATTCATTGGATTTATTTGTTGGTTTTCTTTCGTTCATTTAATAAAGTAATCTTAAGTAAGAGAACAAGGGTCAATGAAACGATGACATTTATTACTTTTATACTTTGCGGAAAATATTCAACCAAATGAAATGAAATTAATCTTTTAACATTTTACCGATTCCAGTCTTCTCAACTTTTCCAAAAGAAATGGAGTTCGTTAGGGAAAATTAATAGATAACCATAATTTTCACTTTGATTTTAAGTTAGTTGGTATTATTGCAGTAAAGACTATAGACAAATCAACAAGTATAAATTTAGGATCCAATAGGTAACTGCTTCTGCGAAAATGGGGAGTTAACTTTATTGTAGTGGGGTTTTAGCCGGAATCGGTACAGTACGAATTGGGCATATTAAATTTTTATTCATATGTTAAACTTATTTTGTAACGCTAGGCTGTTTTTTCAGTAATAATATAATTTTACCGAGAAATCTAGTTGGCATTACAATTAAAATTTTATGTATTTATGTATTTTGTGATGATTTTGGGTCACAAAAATATGTTAAAGAGTAAATTGATAGCATAGCAATTTTTTAAAAATTGCATTATGAACTTACTTCGTATGTAATTCTTCTAAATAGTTTTTAGATTAGCTACAGCCACTTTTCCCTTGGTTTTTTATTTCTTTTTTTTGCTTTAAGAGAATGGCAGTGCTTAAACGATGAAGTAATTTTCAAATAAATATGGTATTGAAAAAAATATTGAGACATTTTCCGATGGTTCATTTTAATAATATGAATGATGATAGCACATTAAATAAACTGATGAGTTCAATAGACCACATAACAACTTGTAGCTAGAAATAATTGAGCAATCAGTATAACAATAGTGTGTGGTCTAGTGGTTTAGGCAGAAGTTTGGTCCTCGTTAATCATTAAAATAAATGCTGCATGGGAAGCAGGACATTGGTAAAAATGGCAATAAATCTTGTGCAAGTCTTTTGCTTAAAAATTTCATTTGATCAAACAATTCATGAAACTGATTTCATTATGTTTAATTTAAACATAATGCATTCTTTAAAGAATTTTATTCAATATTGAAACACACAATGGTACATGCAGAAGAATAAAACTTTTTATTACATTACTTATGAATGCTTTCTTAATTTTTCTGTTGGATTTGGTCTAATTAACAATTACCTGTCGTGTTAGACTTTGAGTTGTATTTAATGTGGAACGTTTTACAAAACATTTGCAAAATTCAAATTGAATATTTTAAAATTTATCTTACCGTTATTTAATAAGATAAGCAATTTTGGCATTTTCCAAAGCATTGTAGGCGTAGCATTGTTGATGAATTTAAAAAATTTTATGCGCAAAATTAATATTTTATAAATATGTATGTTCGTTTTAAACCCAAAACTATGTATATAAACTGAATACAACTATTTGTCTAGGTGAATTACAAATAATAACCTAAAGATAAATGTATTGAATAAAATTATATATTATTGCCTATTTATTCAAATATTGCATCCAGATCAATCCTTATTTTTTCCAAAATTTGCTGTTTTACTTCTTTAATGTCAGTTTGTCTCGCCAATTTTTCATCGTCAATTCGTGCAATCATTTTTGAATACTAACATCATTTGTTCGTTTTTCTTCCTCCAGCTTGACAGTCAATTCTTGTATACGATTCTCATAGTTCTGACGTTCTGTACGAAGCTCCATGTAAAGAACTTGCAACATCCTCAGTTGGTGGTCGGGAAGTTTACGGACTATTTTGTACCCGATAGGCATTTTCATTCTTTCAAGTAAAAAAGCTACGTTAAAAATAGCATCTCCCAAAGGATCTCCTCCATGTTTGGAGATGAGCTGAAGAACTCTTTGAAGATTCAGGTGTTGGAACTCTTCGTTTTCTATTTTCCAGCGCCCATTTACATAAGGCTGATAACCTAACCACGATGATTTTGGTACGATAAAGGTTGGTTGAGGAAATGACCGTTTTCTATGTATTACGTTCTCATACAATTTAATCGTTTCTTCTGGGTTTCCTTGTTCCGAGATTCCCAAACTTGTCAGTCCGTCAATGTAAAAGACAATGTTTGAATATTTGTCGTCAACGATGAAGGAGCGTATTGAATTTAAAATCTGTAGTTTTTTCTGAAAACTGGAACCTTCATCTGCAATTGTACTATCATTCATGGGCTGGTGGTAGAAAATGATGGCATTTGGTATAGCATTTTTGAGCTCTTTATGGTTCAAAAGATAATCGACCAAAGTCGCAAGCCATCTATCAGTTTCTTCCTCAACGTCACCATCTGTGATGTTTGCGTAGAGTACTCGAACTTGAGCATTTGAAATGCCTATATTTTCTAAGTCCACGGCATAGCGGCACTCGCTAAAAGCAAAAATATCTTATGAAAATAGTTTCATATTTAATAAAATGTCTTATAATACACCCCTAATTGAATTGCTTAACAAAACGTTCAAATAAATGTAAGTAGAACTTAAATGCATGTGAGGGATCACAACAGAAAGCATCTGACAAAAAACATCAAGTTCGAGATTTGCATTTTCAACATGGTCACTTAAAAAGGACCATTAGGTGTGTCCGAAGCCAATTGTTAAAATTTTGTTACTTTTCAAATTTGGTAGAAAGGTCGAAAAAGCACTGTGGCGTGCAGACGCTGGTGCCTGCGTTTGCTACAGTAGATTAAAATATTTTTATGCCTTTTAAATAAGAATTTTTAAAGTCATGTTTTTTTAAGTTTTTCAGGAAAATGATTTTGAACAGTTTTATAGATAAAATTTTTTGTGATATTTAAGCTTAATAGTTTACGGCAATTGTTTACATTTTTATCTATAAAGCTGTTCAAAATTAGTTTTAAAAAAAACCCGACTTAGAAAATCCTGTTAAAAAGCTACATACCAGTGTCCAGCCTCGTACTATAGCAAACGCAGTCGCCAGCGCTTGCACGCCAAAGTGCGTTTTTGACCATTTTGACTACACGTACAAAAAATTGGAAAAGTTACAAAATCTTAAAAATCGGTGTTGGACAAACCAAAAGGGACTTGTTGAAAATGCAAATATCGAGCATAGCTGTCGTTGACAGAAGCATTCTGCTGTGATCCCTCCTGTAAGTTATATTTGTTATCCTTCGAAGTATATCCACCTATAACAGAAAACCGCATACGTCATGTAAATTCATACCTTTTTGAGTTTGTTTTTTATACATAATGCTTCATATTAAGTACAAAATTTCAAACGTTATAATTTATGTTTAGGGGGCGAGTATTCTAAATTGGGCCACGCAGCAACTTTTGTATATTTGATTTTTTTGCGTTTTTATAACCAATTTAGTAAACGAAATAAACCAATTGAAAATCACAGTAAGCAGTCATCAATTACTTATTCTCAAAAATCGTATCATGAGTTGAAGTTGTGTCAATTACCCAATATTATCTCCTTCAGTTGGACAGCCGAGAAGCCCGATAAATTCCTTCAATTAAAACTAAAATTAATAACATCGTTTTTAACTTAAGCTTATTTTTAAATATTTTACAAACACTTTTACAAGATTAACAGTTCCTATTAGAAGAACGTAGGCGCGTTTCCAATTCCTTCTACTTTTGGTTGAATTATATGCTGCTTGTAAGCCCGGATGGTTGGCTAAAGTAGCATTAGAAAGCATTGTAATTAGCTCATCTTTTGTTTTCGGTAGTTCAACCAGTAGGGGATCTGCGATACATTTAATAACTTGCCAAATCATAAGCAAATACGCTTAAATGTATATTTATTTAGCTGTGAAATACTAATACAGGAAGTTGGGTTTTCAGGTGGTATATATGCATCATCGTCACAAACACACTTGTAACATCCAAACTTTCCCTAAAGATCATGTTAATAAAACAATAATTCCAACAGTTACCGTGAGTTTGATTATGTTAGTTTAACCAATTTTAAAAACCTGTTTTTACCCGAGCAGTGGCTGCGTCTTTGGTGATCACTTTTTTACTTTTACCTCCGCATTCTCCCTCATCGGCATCATAACTGCCCGTCCACACGGTAAGATTGCAGCCCTTCCGCAAAATAATTTTTTCGATTGAATCAATATTACCGGATGGACCGTTATAGTAGTCATTCCTGAGCACTGGAAAGTATTCGGAATCACATTTATCGCAAGCATTATTCACGTATGCTCTTGCGCAAGTGAAAAAGCTTTTTGGTATGTGAACATCATTGCAACTGCACACCTACAACAACAAAGAAAAATAAGTTTTTACGATTGTTATCCCGATTCAAACTTAAACTAAAACTTTAGTCAATACGCAATCAAAGCAACAAGTTTAGTATAAATTAATGAATACTAGCGTTACCCTAGCACAAGTACAATTCGCTGATTGTATATTTCTCGGAAATTGTCCATTTTGATAATTTCCAGCTAAAAGGGATTCACAGCTTCCCTCAAAATAGGTTCCTGTGCAGACATTCATTGTGCAGTTGTCTTTGATTTGGATTGACTCTGTCTTTTGCCATCCGGAAATAGATGACCGGTAATCTTTCACGGTATTTACAGACTGGTCAAAGTCCAGTAGAACAAATGCGCTTCCTGAAAAATTTCTTTCTGAGTAGAGAGTCCCGCATTGTCGCTCCTTGACGAAGGCATCACTTTCTGCGTTTGATTGACCGATGGTCGCAATTAATAAATATTGCGCACAAAATATTGGTATTGCCACCATAATTCGGCTCTGTATTTTGAGTTTGCTTACTTGAAACGAGACTTATTGTAAGATTTACGAATGCCTCAAAAAATTAAAATAATATTGAGTATAGTATTTATATTCAATACTGCATTTACAATCAATGTTTTTATTCAGCATAGATATTATTTGAACAATGGAAATGTTTTAAAGTTGTTACTGTATTTATATCTGTAGTTTGGTCCTATTTTGGTTAACATCCTATTACTGACTAAAACATTTTCTTTCTATTTAGATTTTGATAAACAAAGCTTTTGTACTTATTTACTTGTCTTCAATTTTCAACAAAAAATTACCACATTTTTTGGTATTTTTAAGAAGAAAATATGTGTAAATGGATAGTAAATTCATCGTTGAGTTTTCTCTATCGCAGATAAACCTAGTACGCTAGAATGTAAGTAGAAAAGAACGTCTATATTATATGATTTTACTCAATCTTTTGAATTGCACGAAATAACATGACATACAGACAAGCGCATATTATTTGTTTGACTTTCCACAGCAAGATTTGAAGTAATGTGGTTTTACTTTTTAATAGCCAATTATTATTCAAAAACCGAATATTTATGAAAACTCTTAAAACATAGCACTTAGGATAGCTTTTGTGAGTTCAAAGAAACAAATTTTCGACCCACCCACATTTAGCATGAAAAAACATCACTCGGAAGAACCGCTTACTATCGTACGTAACTTAAAAAATAATATATTAAAATTGATATTCATAAGTTACTAAATTATATTTTTTTTAAATCAAGTCAAAAACAACATTCATCAAAAACATTGTACCAATATTTACTATTTCATTCGAAAGTGCTTCTTGATGAAAAGTTCTTCTAAACTAAAAAATTTAATAAATAATATAATGTACGATTATAATGTCCGCAAGCAATATTTTGTTCGTCTGAAAATGTTACTATTACAAATCATGGTAGATTGGCTACTTAAAAAGCATTTTGTTAATTGTGTAAATTGTTGGCTGGTTGTTATTTGATCCTTGATCATTAAGAATGTTGTTTCATTATGAAGGGAAATATTTTGCAAGCTTTATTCAAAGAACCACATCCGTTGCCAGTGACAAATCAAGACTCCGTCTAACATGTTGATTTGAAGATATATTAGTTTATTTATTTGGTTGCTAAATTAGATATTTTTATTTAATAGAGAATGGAAATTAAGGAACATAAATTACATAAGCAAAACTTTTGCTTATTAGTATAGAACATAACATTGGAAATATAAAAAAACAATAAAATGAAAACAGATAAAGGTCACATTATAATACATCAAACATTATTTAAATGCATAACATTATGTTTTATTACATAAAGCCAACTCAACAAAACTGTCGTTAAAATTTCAAGGAAGATGAAAATTACGTAAAAAGTTTACATGCTGTAGCCACAAGGCTATATAAATTATCTATTCAAATGCATCATCAAGGTCAATCTGTATTTTCCCCCATATTTCTTTCTTTAAATTTTCCATATTGATTTTTTTAGCCATTCTTTCCTCTTTAATCATGTTTTCAATATTTGCCTCCAATTTTTCAATCAATTCTTGTATCGGGCCCTCAAAGTTCTTCAAAATATTTTGTAACTCTTCAAACCGAGAAATCAACTGCTGCGTTTGAGTCTGAAGCCGTCTTTTCTCATTAGCCATATGTTCCATATACGTTAAATTTGAAGCTTGATACAATAATACTTTGGTATGGTTTGCCGGGAGAATATCAATTGTTTATTGTTTTATCCATGACGTCAGCCTGTTTCCTTTCAATTTGAAATGCAACGCTGAAGATCGCATGTCCGAGTGGATCGCCGCTTTTTTCTGAAATAAGCTCCAAACTTTTCTGAATATTCCTAAACACGAACTCTCCATTCCCCGATTGAATGTACCCAATTTTTAAAATTGGAATTTTTCCACTTGGTGGCATTGTACACAACATAATTATTGGTTGAAGATACATAAATTCTATTTTAATTTCAAATTCAAATTTTCTAATTATTTTTTTCAGGATTGTGATTTTCTAAGGATTCTAATTCAGGCAAAAGTAAGCTAAAAATCGTATTTGGATAGTCATCCTTATTAAAAATCAGTTGACGCGGGGAGTTAAAAAATCGGAGTTTTTGGTGGAATTAAGTGTCATTTTCGGCAATGAATTTGCCGTTTTTAATTAAGTGGATGATAATGACGGCGTTTGGGATGGCCTCCTTAAGATTCTCGTGCTTTGAAAGATACTCGGCTAAAGTTACAACACACCTGTTGACACATTGTTGTCCTGTATCATCCCGAACTGAATCAATATTTACATAAATCACTCGAACTTGAGCATTTGTGATTCCTAAATTGTCCAGTTCAACTGGAATGTGACACTCCCTGAAATTGAAAATTTTATCAAACTACAACTACTTCAAATGTGAAATTTAATAATATTTTGTTGAATTGTAATTTTTAGTAAATTAGGATATAAACTCATCGATTTTGCGTAACTTCATTATCAAAGTTACCCGATTTTTATCTTGTTATTCCGCGTGTTTGTCCAGCAGCCAAAGATCCCACTATAAATCTTCGTTTTTTACCATAAAGAACCAAGATATCAAAATGTTTAATGACTTCTAACAAAATGAGCTTTATTGTTGAAAATTTTACATTAAGTACAATGGATTAAATATTAGAGATACATGTGACCAAATAATATATTTTTCTTTTCATAATTTCAAATCGTCTGTGGAGCTTCTGTAGACAATTTTCATTGAATTTAGCCAATGCAGAAATGCTTAACTGCGTATGCTTTTTTAATTGACTCAGGAATTTACATAGTACGACGGTTTTATGTGGGTACTATTAAATATTAACTGATTCTTTATAAAACGGAGAAGCCTAAATTTTCAAAATTGAAAAATTGTCAATTCAAACAAAATATTTTAAAAATCTACGTCGAAGTTAAGATTGACATAAAAAGGGGGGTCTATAAAACACGGAAGTAGCTTCCATTGCTCATAGTTTGCGCAAGAGGGACGTCAGCACTTGTGGTCAAAAGTAAATGTACAGCTTAAAGTTTGCACTTTAAACCAATCTGCTTGTTTAGTATTAGATCTTATTATCCTCATATTTCTTAAAGGGTTCCTTTCATCCTCTCAAAATGCTTTGTTTGCTTTCAAAAATTATTCTTGAGCATTCTACTAAACTATTGTTTACTGTTCTTCTGAGTAAACTTCAAAACTAAGTTTTTGCACAGAAGCTAACATTAAAAAGCAAGCCAAACGAAACTTACTAACATTGTCTTCAAAAACTATGATTTGTATATCTGGCAACGCTAGTCAAAACATATTCACAAAACCGCAAAATGCCTGTTTAAAAGCAATTATTATATCTGACAGCCGCAAATTTTTAATGATGTAACAATGTGCACATTACTTTCAAAGTGACATTACTTGAGTCAGTTGATTACTTATATTCGACAAAAATACAATGTACGTACCGGTTCATCTGCTCCAATAAGTAAAATGTAGGCATGTCCTGAGCTTTTACCACTTTTTAAAGATGTAAACGCTGCTTGTAAGCCAGGATGATTGGCTAATGTCTTATTTGAAGAGAGTAAAGCAAGTAATTTCTCTTTTGTTGATGGGAGTTAAACAAGTGCCAGATCTGTAAGATTTTAAAAGACAATGTAAACAAAAATTAAATTAAGCAATTAAAAAAATAAATTAATGCAACTAAAAACCACACAGGAATCTGGTCTTTTCAACTTCACATATGCCGAGTCGTCACAGGCGCACTTGTAGCTTCCAATTTTGCCCTTTGCATATTAGTTTAAACAAGGTAAACTTAATTTAATGTATAAGTATATATGTTTTCGGATTTAATTAAGAAGCTTTATATATTTTACGTTTTTACCGGAGCTGTAAAATTGTTACTGCTGATCTCCATACTTTCACCTTGCCAGTTTTGTTTCGTCCAGACGGTAAGATTGCAACCAGTTCGAAGTATAATTCTTTCGATGGGATCATCATATTCCATGCTAAAGCTAAAACTGTCCTTAAATAATAAAGTTTCCAGCAGGAGATAACCTGAATCACATTTATGAAACGGTTTTACTGGGTATGCCCTTCCACACGACAATAATCCCTTACGAATATGAATATTCTCACATCTGCACATCTACATCAATTAATTGAAAACTTAACAGTGAAACATTTCCACAAATGCGTTTTGTTTAAGTACAAAAAAGTAACATGATAAAAAATTACTGAAGTTTTATAAATTGCTTAAAACATAATCTAAGTACCCGAGAACACGTGCAATTGGCGGAACTGATGTTTGCTACAAACATACTGTCCTGGTGGCGTCCTGCAGGCAGTGAATGACAATTGCCTTCAAAATATGTTCCTGTACACACATTCATGGTGCAATTTTCCTCAATCTGAATTGATCTCGTCCTCTGCCAGCCATTAATCAAAGACCTGTAATCTTTTTTTGTGTTGATAGACTGGTCGAAGTCCTTCAGAACGAATGCACTCCCCGAAAAGTTTTCATTGGAGTATAGCACTCCACATTGCCTGTTTTTAACAAAAGCAGAAGATTTTGCTTTCAATATTATTATACTCGAAGGAACAAAAATTACCTTCAGATATTTTGTATTGGTCATAATGTCTTTAGAAATGTACGTTCACTTTTAATTCTTTTTAAAACTAAATCTTGAATTTTGAGCTGAACTTTTGATTAATTGATAAACGGTAAATATATTTAAATATATTTTGCAACACACAATTTAATTTATTGAAATAATTATGCGAAGAATCACGAATGTTCTGGTTTTTAATTAGTAAGTGAGATAAATGGTGTGTCGTTCCTTTACCACAAAACCAGCAACTGACCAACTAGCATTAAATAATTTCCTTTTCTTCCTCCAAAGGCAAAATTGCTGCAAAAACTACAGTTAAACATTTTTCTTAAAAAATACTCTAACCGCTAACAAGTGTGTCATTGTCCGTTTCCCGTCTTCGGACGAAACCAGATAAGATATGTGCTTGGCAAGTTAGTTAGCATTTCGAAACATTTGTAATTTGTAAAGATTTGTGACGGAATTCATGTAACAAAATTCCTAGTAAACGGCATTTGTCAGGATCAGGAGTTTGAGTCATGTTTGTTAATCTGCATAGGCAGATAAGATTTGCTTAATTATCCTTTATTTCGATGTTTG
>JAQFYG010004294.1:0-11213 GCA_034694325.1 Entomobrya corticalis | reverse complement strand
TATATGATAGAGATAAAATGCGTAAAGTGAATAATCTTTGAAGCTAATTCAACGCTTGTTGAGCGAGCTTTTATGCTGGCATTCTATGTCATATTCCCTGTTAAAGTAATTTAGCCATCTTAATAATAACTTTCATTGAATTGCCAAAAAATTGTCCTGGATCGTGATTCAACTAGAAGCATGGTTCATGGTTCATTTTCCTCTATATTTATATTTTTATCCTCTTACAAATATTAAAATAGATCATGTATTATGTAAGATTAAGTGACTTGCTTCTCTTTTGCCTCTCTACTATGTAAACTCGAATCTTTTCATAGATGAAAGCAAAATGATGCTTCAGTTCTGGCCTAGGTCTTCTGACCCACCAAAAAAAGTAAATTATTAACAGTATTTACACTAGAGATGAGCTTCAACTTCGAATCTCCAGCACATTTACATGTTACCCCTTTTTGCGTTTTTTTACGAGAAACACATCAAACAAAAAGTAAATTTGTAAGTCATGGTTTGTTTGTTGGACTGACTGACTACTTTATATGTGCTCTCTGACTTTTCTTTTATGTTGTCCTCGTTGTCGGTTTGCCTTTCCATGCACAAAGCATTAAATATTTATCACAAAATATGTTTTAATGCGTTATACGTGCTATATGAGATTTATGATTAAAAGATACATGCATGTACAATTTGACACAACAACAGCGCAATCATATTCGTACCTCCTCCTCCTCTTTCATAATAATATTTATTTTCGTCAATGCTGCTTCCGTATTTTCTCCTCTACTTCTGTTTATATAACTACTGGAAAGACACAAGCATGTTTATACGAAGCACGAAAACGAGATTGAGATTATTATTGTCAAATAGACAGTTATTCTCAAGTAGTTGAAAATGAGAGAAGAGTGCAATAGCACTGCTAACAAAACAACCAGCACTCCACAAAACCACCATCGTCATTTGCTTGACAGCCATCGTCGCAAACGAACATTCAGTGCTGAATATTACAGCTAAAAAATAAATGACAATAAAAATGTAACTGGACCAGTGTTTGCTGTGCTGTAACAAGCGTTTAATAGCTTATTATATCATCACGGAGTGCACAGCTATAAATAAAGGAGTTATAGAGCTAAACTAATAGCATCTCTGACACTTTTTGGAAGGAGCACAGCACTTTGCTTATGTGATGTTGCTTTGTATACATCTGTAGTACTAGATATATGACATATAGTGATTCTGGCTACTTAAAGTTAAAACCCATTCAATTTCATGAAAATGATCATGAGAAGAACCGTGTTTTAAATGCGCAAGCATGAATTATTTTGGAGAGGAAGGTTAGAGGAAGAAGTAAAATACACAGTGTCAATGTTTCAATGTTTGTGTAACGTTGCGTTTGTTTAAAGCTGGGGTTATATGACGAACGAGCGACAAGCATATAGCGATGATGATGAATTTATTTAAATAAAATAAATGAAAAAAGCTTTTGTGTCTGTATGACAGACAGCATAGAAATTTCTTAAATTTGTCTATAGTCTGCAGCAAAGACAAAAAATTTGGCGTAGGTATATACATAATATTTACATATTTCAGAAGAAGATGAAAAACTGCTTGCCACCTTTTTTGATTTTTTTAAAAATTGAACTTTTGCTAAAGCCATTGTTTTTTTAGATGGGAAAGCAGCGATTAGGATGTAAACTTGATAAACAAAAAAAGCGACGACAGGAAAGCTCATACATAAATTCATGAAAATAATGTTTCGTCATTACTCCCATTTTTGCATAGCATTAAAAAAATACAAGTGGGCTATTGTCAACTTTAAGGGTTTTATAAGGAAATGTTTTTACTAAAAGGGAAGAAAAGGGGTTTAATTTCTTTTGTTTAAAAAACCAACCTCATCGTCTTCTTCCTCTTCGCTGGACGAGCCCAGGAAAATGGGGGAGTTATACGAGGATGCGGAATTATTGGCAGGACCACCTCCACCAGGGAGTGACCTTTCGCAAGGCTCTGTCAGGTCATCATGTCCGTCGAGTTCGAGCTCGAGGGGGTTCTCATCATCTTCATCGGGATCCTCTTCATCAGGATCTCCATCGTCCTGGTCGTACTCATCCTCCTCATCCATGTCACCATCCTCGCCATCCAGATCATCTACGTCGTCACAGTCTTCGACGTCTACATCCAGATCGTCCACATCCTCGTCGTCATCCCCTCCCCCGCCAGTCCCTAGCTGGGAGGCAAAGGGCGGAGATGGAACGGGGGAAGACGAGGGAGCAGGTGGAGGAGGAAGCCCGGAAGAAGAGGTGGAGCTTGAGGTCGCATTGCTGCTCTCAACTTTGTTCGCGGATGATGACTTATTCTTACTTGAGGAACTATGAGGCTTGTTGGAGGAGGCGGCGGAGGAGGATGATGATTTACTTTGGTTGTTTTGAGGCACGGATTTCGAGGAGGAAGAAGAGGTGGAGGAGGAGGAGATTGACTTGTTGTTATTGTTGTTGGTGCTGTTGGTATTATTGTTGTTGCTTTCCTTTTGACTGGAAAGGTTTTGGACTTGTTGGTGGTTGTTCGGATTCCCTATGCTGGAGGAGGAGGATCCCTTGGTTCGAGCACCTGGTCCACTTTGAACAGAGGAAGCCGAGGGAGGAGGTGGGGGAGGAGCATTATTGCTCGAGGTGTTGGGGGAGGAGGTGGTGGTGCCAGTGTTTCCACTGGCAGGAGATGTTGAGGTAGCATTGTTGTTGTTGGCGTTTCCCGTGCCACCAGGAACCTGCTGCTGCTGCTGTTGTTGTTGAGGTTCATTTTTTGTGCCACCACCGCCTCCACTGGACACTTTCGAACTCATCCTCGACATATGTCCACGCCTAATATAAGCAACGGGAGGTTACACATAGAATTTATATACAAAAAGGTACAGAGAAAATATCTTGGATAAAATCTCCAGATTTTTCTCTGAATGTTTCTCCAGAGTTCATATAAAGCACAATTATCACAAAAACATATAAAAGCAATCACGTTTAAAAAATAAAACACATTTAAACCCAAATATTTATCTTTTTGCTGAGTTATTTACAGCTTGAAATATTTACACAAGGGAAAATAAAGTGAAATGTGCAGAAAGAAAAATTTTTCAAAAGAAACGATTTATTTTTTACAAAAGAAATCCATAAAGCAAGCAAATCATTTTTTCAAGAATTCCTTACTTGACTCGGCTGGACACGGGTTTCCGTTTCTTAATTATTCGAGGCGTTTTGGAAAATTTTAAAGAAAACTGGTGATCCCCAAAAAATAAATGTGAACAGAATTCTTAAAAATGTTCTAACGTTTCTCTAAAAAATAAAACCCTGCACCGTTGACTGCTGCTGTCAACAAATTGGATTGACCGTTGCTGCCATTAACGCCTCGTTTTTTTCTTTTTCCCCGTGTGCCAAGAGTAGTAGTATCTGTAGTAGAAATATAACAGCAGAAGTGTGGAGCAGGGTAGATGATTAGATTAAATTTTTAAAAGAAAAATTTCCCAATAAATTTCCTAGAGAGAAAAGTAGAGAAAGTGCCAAACACACTTTTTTCAGACGCTCATTCAGTCCTTTTTAAAGATTTTTTAAAAGTGCTTCGCTGACTTTTTCTATAAAAAAAATAAAAAAGAAAAGAAAAGGTACCAATACAATCCCGAGAATAATTTTTACAAAAAAAAATAGTAAAATAAACTAAAAACTATAAAAGTAACTTTTCTCCATCCATTCATTCAATAAAAAACTGAATATTAACGGGAGAAAGCACAAGTACAAATACATCTCTTTTTCCACGAACACGTGCAAAAATAATTTGTCAAGTGCACAATTTCACACAAGCAAATACACAACAAATTCTTGTTGATTGTGTGACACAGAAAATTAAGGAAAATACATGTAAAAACCATTAAAACCCAGAAGTGTCTAGTTTTCAAAAAGACTATAATTTATCCTAAAACATTGCAAACATGTTATTTTGGAGATTTCTCAAATATGAAGTTGTCGAAACTTCAAGTGTTATGTCAATAAAATGTGTCAACTTACTCAGAAAAGACGAGAATTTTGAGAGTAGGAGGGTTGATTGTTTCTTGATTGACTAATTAATATTTAAAATTTCTAATAATTAAACTATATATATCTACTATATATATATATATATTTCCAGTTGTTTTTTGTATTTTCTTTTTTGATGTTGTTGGTTTCGCACACACTTCAGTTCTTTTCACTAATTTCACTGTGTTCTCTCATCCTCATCATGCGTTTCCTTTAAAAAAGATGAGCAAAAAAGTTATCACGGATTGTTATTATAATTATTCATGATTTTACCATTAATTTTAAAATTTTAATTGCTCAGTGAAGACGGTTTATATATACATATAAAAGTATGCATGTATATTTGTTATACCAGTTGAAGATGAGAAGAAACAACAACAGTTTTTCACGCTGTACAATAATTAACAGGTGAATATATTAAAAGTATATATTGTTACTGTTTGCAAATCCTATACAAAATTTGCACAAATACTACAGTTTTCTTAATTCCTAAGAAAAAAACTACTAATTAACTAATCTAATTAATAAACACTACTACTGGCTACAACGTAAATAGTAAATTAATTAAAGAGACACACATATAACTAGATAGGAAAAAAGGCGACAACGGTGGTGTTGTTGATTAGGTACTGCAGTATAACGTAAAACTTATTAATGATCAAGAGGAATAATAATAATAATATTTATCTACTAAAAATATATAATTTTTTTAGTATGGATACGTATACATCATTCATTCATAATGATAATCAGTTCACTGTCTGCCTGTCTGTAAATAACCCTTTCAATCTATAAAGCATGCATGCTCGCCTTCTCTCTTTCTGGAGAAAATTGAAAGGAGGCTGCTGGAGAGCTGCTTCTGCTGGAAGTAGGCGAAACCTACACAAAAAAGTCTTATTTTTTCTGTCACTTTTTCCTCTTCTCTTTCATTCGTTGAACCAGTGACACGGACAGACACTGATTAGTATTGCCCCCAAAGCAAAATTCACCATTTATCTTTATAAATTAGGGCTGTGCTACTGGTAATCGAAAAGTAAGTTCAAGAATTTTGTTGTTTATTATAAAAATATTATTTTTGAGGTCGTTTTCTTATCCTTATCCTTCTGTTCTTCATCTTATCTTAAATGTAAATTGGGAAATCTTTTATCATTGTAATATTGTAGAATTTCATGGAACACAAAAACAAAAACACTGATTTACTTTGCTTTAATACTTAACTATTTTGTCCCATTATTTGCACAAAATAATTGCACTCTATTCCAAATAAATATTCAAGAGAAACAACATGATTTTTGTTACAAGAAAAGGTAGGCAAATTAGAAAAACATGATCAAGATAAGCTCTGTTTTTGGGTGATATGAACATTTGTATAAATTTGCCATGATTCCTTTATTGTAAGTGTATCTATTTAGTATACTTGATTGTTTTTCAAAAGAAAAAGAAAATTTGAAATGTCTATAAATATAAGTAAGTATACTATACTGTTTGACTATTCATTTCTCACAATAAAACACTTGATTCTTGATTAAATGATTTTTCTTGTAATAATATTAGTTGGTACAAAAAAAAACAAAGTGCATCATATAAGCATACAACTTTTAGAACAATCGCTATTTTTGCTAGAGATTCTTGAGTATGATCATCATCTTCTTCTTCATTATATTGTTGACGGCCAAAAGTTATAAAATACACAAAAGATCGCTATCTCTTCCTTTCAAATGCTTATTCTTAACCACAAAAAATGGATTATTACTATTCTTATTATTTTGATTGTAAATTATCTTCTTTTTTGTGTCTAGGCTCAATATAGTTAATGTTGTTATTGGTGGTAATGATGATGAAGATGATACACAATTGCAAGTTCACGTTTACTTTTGACTATGATTAACATAATCATAAAGGGAATTACACATGAGCCTATTGCAAGGGTGCGCAAAAGTGCATCATCCTTTAAAAGTTTTTTTCCCATGTATTTTTGTTAAGTGTCCAAATAAATGCTTATATTGCAGGGTGCAAGATTAGAAGGAGGGATAACCCTCCACCGACAACCGACCTAATTTACTCTGTATATTTGAAAAAGTCAGAGATGAACAATGTGAAGAACAGGAGGAGGAGGATAAGATCGTAATACTGTTTATTAAACATAATAACTGATCAATTATTTTGATCTACCGACGAATCGGAGTGATGCACCATAAATTATCTTATCAACAATCTTTGTAAATAGCACAAACACACGAAATCTCCGTATTCTTATTTTTAGAATAAATAGGATATATAGGTAAGGCACATTAATATTTTTGATTGTTCATTATGTATGCACTTTTTATGCAGTATCCAAAATTATTAATATTATTATTATTCCTCGTAGTCATTTGTACAAGATTTGTTGTAAAATAAGAGGAGCACTTTTTTCTATACTTTACCTTTATTTTATTCTTACAAACTACTATTTTCTACAAAAAGCTTTTTTAGTATATTTCGAGTAGTTATAAAAATGAAGGTTCAAAAAATGTACGGCGATGATGATAATGATGATATGTAAGTTGCAAGTATACTTATCAATATTTTAGTATAAGTTACTGTTGTTGTTTCTTTTTCTTATTATCTTTTGACTGATTTTTTTCGCATTTTTGCTAACTATTATATTTTTATTTCATCTTCACTAGAACAAGAATTAAAATTAATGGTAAATAGCCGTCGTGTATTATTTAGTCGTACTTTTACAGGATCACTCACTACTACTGTGTCTCTGTGTGTGTAAGTGTGTTTAGTTTGGTTTATTCTTTCTTATTTGCTGTTATTGTATGTGTGTGTTCGTCGTGGTATAATAATATTCTTCTATTATTGAATGTATATTAAAAATCTCTACGTATTTTTGAGAATGTGTGTGTGCGAGTAGTAGTATTATAATAATCATAATAATATTGTATTAATGTATGTAAGAAAGAAGAAGAGGAGATGGAGATGCAATACAAATAATATGGGATATGTTGCGAGTTAGTCAGTATGAGTTTTTCTCTTGCTTCTCACACATTCAGAGCTTTTTAACATGATGGTATTCTCATTCTTCTTTTTTATTATTATCTTAAGCATATAACTTTAGTTTGTATATATGCTTATAGGAAAACTGTTTTAGAGAAAAACTGCTTTAGTATCCTCAAGCCATTTGGTTTTGCAGTAGGCACATTTTTAGGCAAGGCAGCACTATAAAGGAAATTTGTATATATATAATATTTACAAGTTATAGTGGGTATATACATAAGCGAAAAAATTACAACTTGGCATGCATTACGTTAAACTTACGGACATATGCATTCCACAGTAATGATATATCCTAAAAAAGCTAAAGGGAGAGAGATATGGATGGAAATGCTGTATATTTCTAAAGAGAATACTTCAGAGAGTAACTACATATAAGAGATGATTTGGGTTGCATTTTGGTACTCATACTTCTACTCTGAGAGAGACTAGAGAGACGAGAGAGCAAGTTTTAAAAGCCAAAACGGAGGAGAATAAGCAGTTATATGGGTATACATATGAAGTAGAGAGAAAAATGATGATGATGTTGAGAGAGGAGAGGACGGTCCGATATAGTATAGTTTACTAAAGTATAAAGTTAAATGGGAAAATACGAGGAATCTGTGTGATCTACGTAGTATGAATGTATCCACCTCTAGGAATTATTATAAGTTTCACTTGATCGCGTTTTTATGCTGGTGGTAGTAGTAGTGGTGGTGGTGGAGGTGGTGGTGGCTCTTATAAAGGTAATATGTATACCTAGTTTGCTCATAGTAGGGTCCTATCGGGTCTCTGGTGTGGTAAGTTTTTCGAAGAAAGGTTTTACCATTAGTAAATGTAGTATATAGTTACCTATATAGGTATATAATGTTTTTTTATAAATATTATTTTCAGGTATGTATGTATACACGTACAGACATACGCGACAAAAGGCCGACAAAAAATTGTTACTATACTATAAGTACACTTGGTTTGTGCATGGCGAGTATAAAAAAGTGCCTATTTGGATGTGTGAATGTATTCCTTATGGTTGGTTTTTTACTCTATTGTAGTTCATCGTGAATGAGTAAAAAAGAAGAAAGAACTCTGGGTACGAAGAGAGAGGTGAGCGTATTTTTTGACGGTCGCCAATTCATATATTGGTAAATTTACAAAATTTAAATTTATCTTTGCATGGACGAAATGGAAAACATATTAAGTACTAATTTATTAGAGACTTTTCTAAGAAAAAAATACATTTCGCAAGTTGCCCCAAGAAAGTGGCTACATGCTTTCCATACCGTTAGGTTGGTTTTCCAACTTCCTTTATAACAAATTAAATGATATTTTCGTAGAATTCAAGTAAAGTTTGATAATTCCTTCGAACGAAAATGCAATTTTGTCGCCTTAACTGTTGTAATTCATATAAAAATATTGTTGTCTCAGATCACCCTTACCTTTATGCAACTAATATTTTTTCATCACAATCATCACTCTATACGCAGTGCTCTTTTTTTACTACATCCGTCCATACACCAACGCTGCTTCTCACTGCACAGAGTTAATGCTCCTTCGTTAGAGTAAGTCCATCCAGTACTAATATCAACTTTAACTCTCCTTCACCGTTTCTCTTATTGTTTTGTAATAATACACAGAGAAACACAGACCTTCTGATAATTCTCCTTTAGTTTCTGGCTTTCAGGCTCTCTTGTCGACTATATTTTACCATTTTCAGTACCAGTACCCTTTGTACGCTCTTCTTCTGCTGTTGCATTTATCCATTAACGGTATGACGGTCTGAAGAACAGATCATTTTATAATGCATATACTACTGACTTGGCTATATATACCAGCACATCAGAGAAAATTTTCTACTTCTGCTTATTACTTTATTTTCCAATCCTCCTCCAAATCCATCCATTCACATTCACACACAAAAACTTTTTTTTCATTTAAAAGGATATCCCTATTGGATTTTAACTCCCAAGCCATTAGCAAAAGTCTCCCAACAACAGTAGCAGAAGTCCTCTCCTTTAAACAAATCTCTTTTGCATTTTAACAGAGAACCTATATGATGATTACCGAGATGGAGATAATGATAAATAAGACATCATCTCTACGTCTCCACTTGAAGCTAATATGCATAATATATCGGATAGCCATCATCCTCAATCCTCATCAGCTTCTTTTTCTTCTTCAGCCATCCATCCATCTTCTGCAAAAAACAGAATACCTACTCAAAATCTCCCTACAAAATAGTAAATGCTGAAAACGTAGTGAGAGCGACTAAAACTAAACTAAAGAAGATGATCATCAAGAAGATGAAGCTCAGAGGAGACAGGGCGAACAATACAAAAATGTTAGAGAAGATGATGGTCTTTTTCTGCATGCCATGATGCCACTGCCATTCTGCCACTCAGGCATGCCTTTTGTGTAAGAGCTGCTGTTACTCATGAAAACAGCCATGAGATCTCTGAATCTTCTGAGCTCTTTTACTGTTCATCATAATATCACTCGCATCCTCTCATATCCTCTCTCCTCCTTCCAATTTTATTTCTTCTTTACAGCAACAGCAATATAAGCAGTCCTAAAAATGCATTAGAGAAAAAGATGAGAGATCAGTTCAGTGTCCAGGTCCACACACCAAAATATTTTTAAAACAAAATATTGCAGGCATATGAAATGTCTTTTGTGCTAAAAAAGCACATTGAAAATCTGTATTTGCTCGCAAGTCGCAGAGCTGTTCTGTTGTGCTGGCTTTTTTGTCTCCTGTTTGCATCTCTCCTTTATCAGCACAGCCATCATCATAATTACTTTGAGCACCGCAGCAAACGACAACATTTAGACCATTAAAACATTACGCTCTTTTCAGTTGACAAACAAAAAAGCTCAGAATATTTTTTTTTCGCTTAGTTAGCGTGCTTAACAAAATGTGAAAGGAAGTGAATTATACATGCAAAAAGGTAGAAAGAGAAGAGGATAGAAAAAATACAATAATAATTGCATATTTTTTTCTGATAAAAAACGCAAGTTCATGAGTGTATAATGGGTAGTAAGTCTAGTGTTTCGGGACGTGGGATGACGCTCTTTTGTTCGTTTTTTGAATGGGGAAATATTTCAGAGGTAGCTATTGCGGAGGCATTGTGCGTAATACTAGAATAATACCTATGTGCCTTATGGATGGATGGGCCTCCTCTGCTTCCCTTTTTCATTTCTAGAAACTTTACTTTTCCAGGAAGAAATATATCCGCTTTCGTTTCTGTAGGAGGAGGAGGAGGAGGACAGGAGAAAAAACGAGCACGATGATGTGATAGTAATAATGATGATATGGCATGAAAACATGAGGACGTGGACGAAAAGAGGAATGAACCAAATGGGTATTAAAATGAATGAAAAATGTGATGAATGTGTGCGTATTTTCGTTGGACCTATCAGCCTTGCGTATGTAAATGAACTAGAGAAAAAAATGTTGAGTTGTGAGTTTGACGACTTGGGTTTGTTGGCTGCTGCCTTCATAATAAGCATATATTTAGTGACAGAACCTCGCACAGACAGATATGCTATCTCAGAAGACCGTCGTAGTAAAATATGTTAGGCTTTTATTACTATTGATTACCTTTATATACGGGCGTTTTGTTTACGTTACGTTTTTTCTTTCATCACATCTCAATCAGACTTTAGACGCTGTACTAATGTCCTTACTACTGCCCATTTACATTATGACTACCTGAAAAAACGGCAGCGTATATTATTTTGGCTTTAGTTGGATTTTTTGGGGCTTGAGCACGCATACATGAATGGATTAGTATGAAATATGAATGTACCGTTATTACAGCTCTCCTTTGTCATGATTATGACTTACGACGTCTCCGACTCCACACAAAAAACCAACACGTAATTTCGGTCAATATTGTTGTACAATGAGAAGAAAATATGTTGAAATGTGAGAATGGAGGAAGATGTAGGTGGAAAAATGGAAAAGTAGGTGGAAAGAATGACGATGAAATGAAAAAGAGAGTGTGGGTGAGGATGAGGATCTCCCTGGGAGAATAAGAGACAATAATATTAGCTACTACACAGAAAGAGGATGAAATAGGCTTTGAACGGGATTCCATTTCCAAGTTCCAGTAGAACAGCTTATATTTTATTGATGAATTTCAAAAGAGA
>JAQFYG010004293.1:0-11215 GCA_034694325.1 Entomobrya corticalis | reverse complement strand
AATAAATTCGCATTCTAAAACAATAAGTAGTAATGTATGCCATTTATCGCTCTCTTATCACCATTCATGTCACGATAAGAGTTTTCCATTTTTCACGCTACGACACATTGCATGGTACTCTCTACGGAGGAGGTATGAAATGGAAAAGGTGAATAATAAAAGCAAAAAACACACAACAACAAACAAAATGTTTTATAGGTTGACTTGAAAGATAATTTTCTTCTGGGAATTATATATTGTTGTGTGCAATACAGTAAAATATAGCCGCTTAGTTGACGACTAACCCAAAATAGAGTAGTAATCTAGCGACAAAATGCTTCTTAACATTCATTCCAGCAAAACTGTTATTTTTTGCCATCATCAAACAACAATCCAGCAACAAATAAATACAGCGCTCTATCATGCTACAGCATGCGATCTACAAAAAAACCGTTTTTTGTCTCCGAAAATTCATTGCTTCTCTCTAGAAAAAGGCAAGTAAAAAGGAAAGAAACGGAAAAGAACACCGAGATAGACTGCACACACGATGATGAAAAGTTGTTAATGCCCCGTCATCGTCACTTTCTTGGAGCACAGAGCGCTTAAAGATAACACACGACACACACAACATTCATTCCTTTTTTTCTATTTTCTTTTCCTTTTTCCTTCCTCCTCTACAGAAAAAAAACCCAGAAACTCAAACTGGCTGATGATGACGATGATTGCTCTCTGCGTGAAGAAAAACTTGCACTATGAATAACCGCTGAAACATTAGTCACTACCGCCGCAAAGCTTGCGGTTTTATGGTGAAAACTCACGACGACGACGAAGACTTGGAAGCAAGAAAGAAAAACCACCCTGAAAAACTTGAGTAATGCATTAAAACAGAAGAAAAAAGAAGGAGGAGGAGATGAAGAAGAGAACATGGTGCGTCAACATTGAACCTAGCCGTAGCCGTAAACAAACTGTGTAGACTTCCAGAGTTTCATTTTCTTAAGAAGAATGCTCATTTCTCCTTCTCCTCCTCGTCTCCTAACTTTTTTGCCATTTTTTCATTCAACTGCTCTCGTCGTCGCAAGCAAAAATTCCCTTTGCCTCGCCTACCCACTTTACTTAAACTTCACATCTTGAGCTTGTGACTGTGAAATGCATTCATCTATTTTCCCTGTCGTTTACTATATATAGTAGTTTAATAGAAGGCGATTATAATGATGATGCAAATATAACTTTGTTTTTACTTTGGAAATGGTAACGGTGATGTGTCATCATGCCACGCGGCTCTAGGATATCAGTTTTTCTCCATTTTTTGTTCTTGATATGTTTGTTTTTCCTCAGCATCACCATTCACCACCGCATGACTTTGGCAAATGGAAGAAAATGGGGTCCAGTAATTAATGACTCTGTGTTAATACGTTTGGGACAAAAATGACGGTGATGAAAAAAGCTACTACTGCCTTTTGGGTTTTTTGTTAGGTTGATCATTTCTTGGTTGTATTCTAAAAAAGTACGTTTGGTTTCAATGTAAGTGTATGTATGGGTAAGTAAAAGTAACAAAGATAGATTGTTCATGGCTCTATGTTTTTAGATGAAAACGGTTGTAAAACCCACAAAACCTCCGTTAGAAAAAGATATAATTACTACATATAAGCATTAATAAAATGCGTCTTTCCGTAGTCGTCATCGGTCGTCATCATAAAAAAGTAAAAAATAATGAAGAAAATACTGGAGAGAACGAAGGATTTTTCGTTTACCAAACTACCTAGCTAGGCATCATAATCTTGAAGAAAAACAGCGAAAACGAATATCAAGCTGTGTGTATATACAATGCAGTAAAAAGTGAACACCCTTTCCGCTCTTCTTCAGTCTGACAGACACGCAAGGACGCGGAAATACATTTAGCAGTCAGTCCCATTGACTCTCTGCCTCTGTTGTGCTTAATGAATGAACATGATGACGAATCATAAATCGCTATAATGGCCCTTCCCTCCTCCTTTTTTATTCTATTCTTTCGTTCACAGCCATCTCTGTTTTCACTGCTTAAGTTTTACTTAAAAACTTGAGTCTTCTACGGAGATGAGGTTAGTTCTTTTTAATGTTTTATTCTTCTGGAGCAATAATGAGACAAGGGCTGACGAAGGAGCATTCTTCGTAGTAGTAATCGTAATAATTATTGCATGTAAAATCTCCATAAGGTATGCGAGAAAGAAAACCTAGACTGAAGTGCAGAAAGGAGTTGATGGTTGCAGCAAAGAAATTTCATTCAACGCAGCATTCCATTAAGATTTTTAAAATTTCTGTGCATCCTATTATTATTATAAGTAGGCATGCATTCTATTTGTGTTATCAACTCGCACCGTTTGTCAGAATACATTGATAAAAGTCATAATTATCAGAAATTTTATTGCTCGGAAAGAATGTAAAGTAGGAGAAGGATTCTAAAATGTGAGATGAAACTGAGAACTTAAGTAATATTATCTCTGTCATCAATCTATGCACTGTACTTAAACTTGCATGCTTAAACCTTAAATTTAAAATTCATTTTTAACTTATTCTAAAACGGTACCAGCCCAACACAGACACAATTATTGCTGTAACTTATACAATTGTTAGGTATTCTATTTAAAACATCTGAATTTACGTAATAATTTCCATCAGCACCTCATCATAATCAGCTTAACAAACTCATGTTTTATTGAATTTACGGCAATATACTGTAAACATACATTACATACTACTTGTACATATCTAATGTCTAAAGCCTTTTATCTGTAAAAGCCATCATCAACCTCAACTTATGGTTAGCGCTCGCTCTCCTTTTTCAAAAGGTTCTTTATTGTCTGAATGACGCACCTTTCATTGGAGCGAAGGACACTTGAGATTTGGAAGGGATGCCCACAAAAACATATGCCTTTATAATAGCGTGATATTGGTGATATAGCTTAAACGGCATGTTGAGCCAAAAGGGAATCATTAAAACCTTCATTTTCTTTCAGCCTCTCTCTCTCAGGTCAGCCCTAAAACCTTCCAAAGAAAAGTCCAAAGCGAAGTCTTATTTTTTTCTCTTCACAAGCCCTGCTGCCAAGTAGACAAATGAAGCCATAAAAAACAAAACCCTCATTATTACCACTGTGTTGTGAACGTGAGTGTATGTATTTGTGTGGGAGAATAAAACCGTACAAGCAATACATGCATATAAAGAGCTTTCTTTCCCGTCCCACATATAAAATATATCACTGAAATCATCAACCATTAAGATATACCTTTATCTGTATAAATACTTATATATCTAGTATGAAACCCTAAATTTTTAGAGGCCGTTTCTCTTTTCTCAAGAAAATGAAACAAAGTGGAGAGAAACGCCTCAAATTAAAAGAGATTCTTTCTTTTCCTTTGGTTTCATTTGCTTCCCTCTCCCTTTGCTTGTCCTCCACATAATATACACTACATTCTCACACGGAACTTCTCATTTTATCAAAGTCACTTCTTCAGCTTTCAACATACATCTCTCTCTGTCTTCACAACAACGGCTTTTCTTTTTGCTTTTCTTTTATATGTAGCACTGTCACTGCCATCAAGCTTCACACAGAAATTCGCGTGCTTTCTTGGAAGGAGTATATGGGTAAACCTAAAACAGTTAGATTATTATCATTGTTATCAAGACTCAAGACAAAAAAGTACTTTGTACCATTCGCTTTCTTTCCACATTTTTTAGCATGTATGCAAACTAGAACTCAAATACTTTTTTGTTTTTCAAAAAACAAACGAAAGAAGAAATAATAAAAAATGCGAAAGAAGGGAACAAGAAAAGTTGAGCGTTTCATATTATATTTTACTTTATTCTTTACTTATATATTATCCACTTCCTTCCGTCGCACATCATTCATGTCACCACACACAACGCGACTGTGCTGTCATGATACATGAGGAAGTAAAAGTACAGAACGATAGGAACACATACAGCAAAATAAAAAAGAGGAATGACTTTTGTTGTGGTTTTGAACAAAGTATTTTCCACAGCTCTTTTATATTAATCTTGACTTTTTCACCAAGAAAGTAAACAAATCTTTTGACTTGTGGAATTTTTTCTACTTTTCCTGTGACGGAGTTTTGTTTTGGGAGTAGTAGAATAGATAGGAAAAAATTAAACAAAGAGTATTGGTGAGAATAAGTTGAGAATTTTTGTCTGCGACATTATTACATGTGTACATACATACGAGCTGGATATTCATTATTTTTCATTTTCATGTGAAAAGGAATTTTAACAAATAAATGAAGAAGGACTTGGAATAAAAGTTGTTGAAATCTTTGTGGTATGGTTTGAAATACAAAAAAAGAAGAGATAAACGCACTAAAGTAAAAACTCCACGCACCAAATGATTCGGTCGTTGACTTGACTGACGTTGGACAGGATACGCAGCAGGAAGACAATTTTCTGAAGAACGAAGATTGGGAGGCGGACACATTCCTTTAAGTCTACTGAATATGGGATGATTTTTAAGTGAAGTTTCTAATCTAAGAATGGACTCTTATTCTTTTGAAGACGAAAAAGATAAATATTTTTGTGTATTCCAAGTCATGGAGAAAAAGAAAAGGAATGAGAAGAGTGGTACTTTTAGAGCAGAGCGTTTATGTACTCATTTCAGAAAACATTTATTTACAAGTGTGCCGACAGCCCATGAGAAAATAATGTATGATGATTGCTCTAGTGGGTTGTTTGCCACGTTTCTACTAACTTTTAAACATATTCTTTTGTCTTTTCTTTCTTCCTGGATAAAACGTAACAAAAGTTTTTTTTGTTTGAAAAAGTCAAAGATCACACAAGAAAGAGCCAGAAGAATCTGAGAGGTGGATCCCTTCTTCATCTGTCTCCTTTGTGTATGAATATGTAATGATATGTTTTCATTTTAGTTTTACCCTTTCTCAAGAAAGATAATAAGTAATGCAGAAAGATGATAATAATAGTGAGCTTACTTACTATTTTCTTAATCATTTGAGTCACAGGGATGTGGAGGTTGGTTGAAATTAGACTTTTGGTATGTCGTATATTAACACTAACATTCATAGGATTTGTTACTCGCTCTCAAGTTTAGTTTCTTATGAAGCGGTTTCATAAATATTCTATTTTGAAAGAGCTAATTACAAAATAAAGCATACATAAACTTACTTTTCCGATGCAACAAAAAGAAATTTGTCTCCGGATCGTTCAAAACACGTTCCTTTTTCAGCCATTGTCTTGCTTTTGATGAGAATGGGTGATGAGACTCCAGACTGGAACCATTGTCCTTTCCAACTTTCCGGCAATGCGCAATTATCTGCAACAAAACCAAATAAATTATTTTTAAATATCTTTATATAACTGACACGTATTCCTAATAAATAAACATGTACCAATTTCTAACTAATTCTGGTGGCAAATGTAAGAAATAACATGATGAAATGAAATTTTACTGACAATACGACAACATTGTAGAAAACGACGCAAAAAATTATTGGCTACTCTTCAAATACTTGAAAATGTGACTGCTGGCTGAGTTTTGCCTTTCACAAATAATATTATTTCAAGCAAATAAATTCATTCAAGTATAGGAGAAGGAAGGAAGGTCTTCTCAGCTCAGAGCATCTTTTCGTCTCCTCTCTTCACGAGAAAAATCTTACATATTGTAAAATTTCATACTATATTTCTCCTTTTTGCATTACTTTTCACTTAAAAGGAGCACATATACATAGAAAACCCCCAAAAAATGTTCTAAGTATACAAAGAGAGATGAACGACAAAGATGCTCCTTCTTCCTCTCATCAGGCTTGTACAAAACAGACTGAAAAACATCATCAATATCTGTCAACAGCATCTGACACACACTTCAGTCAACCTTAAAAACCGAACCTGAAATGAATACATATTGGACGACGGAGTGAGCTTGAGAAAAAGAGACACACATGAAGAAAAACGACTTGAAAACAGAGAAAAAGACAGAAGTGTACAAGCCCGTTATTACTCCAAAAAAAGGAGGAAAGGATCCTCTTTCCCGTTTAACTAAAAAAACCAAACCAAGGCAAAAACGGCTACCAAGAAAGAAGCTAAAGCAAAATTGAACTTGGAGGAGTGATCATTATACTACTCCTTTCTATCCATCTTGTCTCATCTTTTTTACCTTTTCCTTCATACTTTACATGCAAACATATTATTTCGCCAACTTTATATACTATTCAAGGATATAGCATTTTTACAAGGAAGGGGAATCATGTAGATTTCAGATGCCCTTTCTCCCTTATAACTTATCTGCTTCACTGGAAAAAAAAGTTGGAAAAAGAAAGATGAAAGAAGAGAGATGGTGGCGGTGGAGGAACGGCTTTTTTCGTCGATTCCATTGATACAAAAACTGCTGCTCTTCCTGGTATATTACTCCTCTTCCTCTTCTCTCTGGTGACTATGTAGGAAACAGGAAGCACGGCACACTGATACTGTGTTTTTTTGCTGTGCCACGCCACTACCAAAAGAAGAATACATGCACCATGCAAACTGAATTGGTTTGGTCTACTTGCCATCTATACTGGGTTGCTATTTGAATGAAATCTGGGGGTGCGCGGGTGCATATGTGCCTATGCACAAATTTTTCTTCTATTGAACTTTTTTTATAAAAAAAGTGTCAACAGAAGCCTTTTGGGTATTAAGAGCAGATGGGGCGACAAGCTTGCGTTAGTGTTGCGTTAAAAAGTCGGTTTAGTGTAATCAAAATATGTTGACAAATACGTCCAATAAGAGAGAAAATGAAAAGTTATGACGGAAAGATTGGTTGTCACAAGCTGAATGAAGAATAAGTGCAGTGTGAAAGGCCAATCTCTTTGTTTACCAACTTTTTCTTGGCTCTATATACTTTTAATGCAGCTTGCACTTTAATTTTTTGGAAGTCAAATCTCAAAAGCTGGCTGGATAAATTTTATTTTATATTGACTTAATTTAGAAAAAAATGGTTGGGAAGAAGAAAGTTCATCGGATCTGAAATTAATAGACTTGTCATAAAGGAAGGAGATCTGTCACATTCACAACCAGTTCAGAGTTCAGATATTACTATGCCTGAGTACATGGGCATTTGTATGTTTCAGACGCACGTAACGTAAAATCTAATGCATTATGTATGTAGTAATGGTAAGTGTACTACATACAATATTTTTTTCTGAAGATCTATTTCCAGTCTTCCAGTGAATGACAATATTGATGTTCTACATGGTTCAATATATTTTGTGCATTGCATTCCCAATCGTATAAAATGTTTCCTGAAATGGCATTTTTCTTTCTCTTCCTCAAACTCACTACACTTTTCTCTCAAGGAAGAGAAAGTGAGAGGCCAGACCAAGGACAAGGAAATTGGAAAATTCGGCTCACGTGTATATGGCTGCACTACACACTCTACTGCATTCCTGAAATAAATGGATTTCCTTGCATATATTTTTTATGAATACGCCTTTATTTTTTCTGGCGTCTGTACAAAACAACATGTCAAAATTTCTCATGATGATTATAATGCTCATATGGCAGTCACTATATTGCAGCACTCCAATATTAGTTTTCAATGTCATTAGAGAGCAGGCAACAGTGTTTCGTCATTTAGTCAACATTTTTGTCAAAGAAAGTCTCAACATGGAGAAACACTGTACTTTTCACATAAATCTTTATCAAAACTTTGTGCATTTCCGAATTTGTACATTTTCGTGTTTTTCTAGCATTATTGAAAATCGTTCAATCATTTTCAAGTCTGTCTTCCTGCAACAATTTCAACAAACTGTCCCGCCCAGAAGCAGAACAATGATTGAAATTATTATGAATCGTTTTTGAAGAGTGAAAGAGTCCACCCCACCCATTACGACCCCACAAGAGCTTAATAACATTTTGAAAAAATAAAAGGAACATGACTTTACTGCAGATCTATAAATTCTCTTTATTTTACAGCAATACACAGAAAACATCCATAAAAATTATTTTCGATTGACATGAATGTTTTTTTCTCATTTACTATACGACGGAACGAATGGCAAGTTCAATTACAATTACACATCAATAAAGATTATGTGAAAAAGAAATTGCCTCATCTCTGTAGGATTTAAGAAGAGAGTTGCTTCTATAGGAAAATGGATCATCTGGTGATTTCTATCGTTGCACAAGTTGAAATAAGAGTCCAATCCTACTATTGCAGTTAAACAGAAGGCTCGTCATCAACATCATGAAAGTATAGATGCTTCATTCCATCCATCCATGAATTCATTCGTTCATTTTATTATAGCTATTCTAGAAGTTAGGCCCAGCTGTATGTAAGTAGACAAGGATTCAACTTTTGATAAATGATAGACTCGCATGATTAAGCAGTGAATCTATGGAAAACGGTGAAAGTGGTAGCAACTAAAGTTTATAATACACAGTGAATGTGTATTTTAAAATACAAATATCTTTTATACTTATATCAAATAACTGGAAGTCTTACTGTAACAAAATTTAATTTCAAAAGGAAAAAGATTCTTATACTTGAACTTGACTACTCATTACGCTGACTCTCTGGCACAGACGAAAAAACTCGATGAGTAGCTCAGATTTAGAATGAAATTTACACGCATCAAATAACACAATAACATCAAGTAAAATTAGCTATCTCTCCTGCAGTCATACAAATCACAGCTATCATTGAATATTATGTCGACATAATTATAAAAATTATAAAATACCTAGCTATTTGTGTATGTCACACTATAAGACTACCTATATACATAGCTTTCGATTTTCTTTTGCAATTATTCACTTTCCGCTTCTGGAAGTCATTATTTTTTATCCTGCTGGTTACAACGAATACTTTGGGCTCAACTGTTATGCAACATTGGAATTTTAATGATTTAAGGAAGTAGTGAAAAGTATAAATGTAGTTCCTGTGCAATATTACATGGGAATTTAGCAGATGGTAAAAGTGAGCACCGAATGCATAATGTGCGCGCGAGAATGAATCCACGAGGCATAAATAAATTCAGTTCACAAAAAAGAACAGTTTTTTTAAATAATCTGAAACGAGTTGCATAAAAGATTTTTATAAGACCGATTTGCAATACTCTCCTCCGAATTTTTAGGTATACTTGTTAAAAGTGAGCCTGATGATACTAAAGCTGTGCACAGTGCATATGAACAACATGCTTGCTCATTTTTACCGAGATGATGAAAGATTTTGTATGAACACTATTTTTGGTTGTGAGACGCTACCAGCAAAAGGAGTTATCATAATAAAAAGTCCTTCAGCAATTTCATTAGCTGGAGCTCAGAATAGCAATCGGCAAGATTCACTCGTGCATACTGTTCATAAACACTTTCTCTCGCATTGTTGACCCTTGATTGGATCACTTCGAAAATAAGCTCGTAGAGTGGCTGAGTATTATTAACGATATTTTATTTAAAAGCCTTGTTTGCATATTAGCTGTCATCTTTCCACCGAAAAAAGCATATGGACCAACAGCAAGGCTCTACCAGCACCACCGACCACCATTATTATCTTGGTCTAAAAATAAGCCAACTCATGATCATGACGGGGATGAATGTTGATAAAGTATAATTTTGTTGAAAATGAATGAATACATTATTAACTGTAAGTACACACCACAATACACACAGCAAAATTTTGGCGTTGATTCTGATGTTAATGGTGATGCACACAGGAGTTGAGGCGAGTAAGTAGCTGGGCTTTTCATATTAACATTGAAACCATATTGAAATTAACACAAACTTCAAGTGGCTTAATGAAATGAGTGAAGGGCATCGGGCAGAGGAGAGCACAGGGTGGTTTTTACTGACGAATATATGAAGAGATGAAAATGTTCAATTTTGAAATGTGCAGAGAGAGTGGGAGAGCACACCATTGTTAAGTTTTATAAGTCTACTCTGATATTCGCTGTCAAGAGTATAATCGTATTTTGAGACTAGGAAGAAGGAAGCAAAACTATTTTACAAAAAAAATTGTGCATGTTTGTAGCTATCAAATTAGGAATGCATGGACGGACATCATTAAACCATCAGTCAAGAGAGTATCAACTCATCAAGTAAAACTTTTGTCCATGAACGATAGCAAGGAGCAAAAAGGTCTCTAATAATAAATGATTTAACCCTAGTCACTCTGTATAATAATCAGCAGCACTTGTGCAATAATAAGCCTTCTTCTCTTCAAGTTCCCTGCATTATCATCATCAGAAAACTGGAAACATACAGACGTATTTAAGCATTTTACTCTCGAATCATCGTCTGAACTTTTCGTTTTTTTACTCTTCTCAAATCTGTATGAAAAGCAATGTAGGAGCTTTAACGTAACAACTACTTTGTTTTGTCCTATTATGGAATGAAACAATAATTTCTCTTCACTATTTTCATTGTTTTTATTTTTATTCTTTCTTTCCATCAAAGGCTTTTAGATTCTCTCTGTTGATTCTATAAAGCTGGTAGATATTGCTGCAGCACGAATGTCTTTAGTTTTTTTTTACTAAAATACATGAAATTTCGAGACTCCCTGGTCATCATATCATTTCAGTCAGACTGACTGGCATTACTTCCTCCCGCTGATTATCGCACGCAATATGTATAACTACCACAGTGAGTAACAATCAAGATGAAAAGTTGAAATTTTAACCAAAAGCTAAGAGGATGATGATGATATGATGACCCTCATTTTGTGGAACACAAAATCCTACTGTTTCTCTCTCTGACTTTGACCATCATCATGATCATGATCAACATCATTAGCATCCACCACTACCAGACCGGAATTGTGAATATGAGAACTAGAGTGGGAGATTTTGAAATTGTTCCAATAACAACATGTCTGGTGGAATATATGGATGCAGTAGCTATATAATAGTATAGTATGGAAATGGAACTGTATATATAAACTACTGGCTGACATTATTATGATTATTGTTCAGCTGCTTCCACTCAGGCAGCAGTTACGAAATCATTTCATTATTTCCAGATTTTACTCAACTTTATTTTATGTAGCTTGTCTAGAAATAATGCAGATTAGGTCGATGCAGTGTCAGAGGATTGCATGCAAGTTTGCATCATCATGTCAGCACTGCACTATTTGAAGCAAGCAGCGATGATGAGCTGTACGCTGTACTGGCACAAACCTACCTACCACATGCGAGCGAGAGAAATAAAATCCCAGAGAGAATGTGATTTGAGTAAAGTGGTTGAGAAGGGGATCTGAAAATTTTCAAA
>JAQFYG010004292.1:0-11216 GCA_034694325.1 Entomobrya corticalis | reverse complement strand
GCATGAAAAGTTAAAAATGCATAAGAAGTATAATTACGAAAATGATCTATCGAATCGACTTTCATTCTTCTTCAGTAAATTCTCAGCTCAGCCCGAATAACCTTCTCAAGGTACTCACTCTGCTTCTTATTGCTGTTGTCGTCTCTCTGCCTGACATATTTTCTTATCGTGTTTTTCATGATCACATCATATAATACACGCACTTGAATTATGTCATTTTTATAACATCGATAGAATATTGTAATAATATGCCGCATGTTCAAATTTATTACTCTAACTGCTTGGCTTATAGCAACTGTAATATAGATAATAACATAATATGGATTTTTCTAGAACAGGTATTACACATCGCATCGTCTTAATATAGTATAACTAATAACGTCGAAATAAAATATCTTTGTAGCGTTCACACGGTTATGGATTCACGTTATACTATATTGCCCTATGCGCTGTCATTGACACATTCTACAAATGTACGACATGCCTTGGGAATTAATATACCCATGCCTTTTCTACTCTAAGCTGTAAGCTTGTATTTCTGATGTTCGTTTCTTGTGTTGCATGATGGCAAGTTTCATAATTCTGCGATATTGTCGCTTGTCAAATCATCAACCGACCAACCATGGAGAAGTGGCGTTTGTAACGGTGTAAATACCGGTACTACAGTTTAACTATTTGTCTTTCTAACACACATTTTGATGCCTTCAAATATTCAATATATATTATTTGACAGCATCAATTATTAAATGGCCAAGCTTAGCCAATCCTATTGAGAAACTTATTTGACATCAAGAGTATGTAGCATGTCATGGGGAGCCGTGGCATTTACAATTACAACCCATCAATTTAATCTTACGTTTAACAAAACGCTCTCTTAAGTAATTTGTCAAGACATGAACATATTTAGAGGCTTTTTCCGGCTTTCACATGTATATACATATACATATCTGTCCTGCCTAAAATTGATTGTGACGCCATCGTACAAAGTACAAATTTTTATTTATTTAGTTTTTAGAATAATTTTCAAATTTTAACTTTCCACGGACAGTGATATAGTTGATAGTAATTAAATCCCAAAGAAAGATTGTAACTCATGAAGAAAGGTATAAAACCTTTAACTAAAGTTTACATTGCGTTGGAAGCTTTATTGTATATCATGCATATCATGTATATTTTTAAACTACTACTAATACCAGTTTAGAGCTCCAGCGTTGCGCTTTTGAATAAATAAGTAAAAATAGCCAAGAAAACAAGTTTATTTTGCTGACGACAATTGTCATATTTTGTCGCTCCCCTAACTTGTTGCATCATGACATGAATATATAAATAATATCAAAACATGTTTTCTAATCCATTATATGAAACTGCTATGAGTCTTATATCAAACCGAGTATGCCATACGAGCATAACCTGCTATTTAGGCTAATCTGAGTAAATACCTGAATTTGTCAATTTGCTCAAAGTATTTTAAATGTATAGTAAGGAATGTAAGATAAGTAATCATATATATTCATAACTATAATAATACGTTTATCGTTATTCATACTATCATACCTTTCCAACCTATTTGTACGGATTACATATTTAAAGAAGATAAGCTGAATTAAAGGGTGCGGAAATTCAAATACGTAAAACATAAATTGAATACAAGCACGCGTACGAAGTAAATATTTTTGGAATAGCGTTCCTTTGTTCTGTGTTCGACTTAAATTTATTTGTGATAAGTTATTGCGCATTTACTGAACAATGGAGATATATTTTACTCCACTCTTCTTCAAGATCGACAGATAATACTTCCTTGTTGCTATTAATCAGTTTGTGTTTTACTGAAAGGAGACGCCTATGACTCTGATGTGTCTTCTACAATTCGTGATGCATTTAACTAAGATTGTGTAGACTCAGACTCTACTTTTAGAACCATTTTTATGAGCAGTCATCAACTTATCATGTCATTGACAGCAGCGACACGGCAGAAACGCTATAGCGTTTTTTTACTTATTGTCTTGAAGATTCATACTTAAAGAACTGTGATAAGATTTGTTTAGCCAATTTTGGGTTTATGATTACCTCATAGAAGCATCTTTTATTAATGTGTTGTAATAACAATATAATTACAGTGATGTCATTCCTAGAATTGAGCAAGATATGAAAATGATTATCTGTACGAACATAAGTTCATGAATGAAGACCACGGGAAAATATGTTTACATACTAACACATGACATTTAACAAAAGAAAGTATAACAAGTAGATTTGGAAGTAGGTAATTAGTCTGCCTTGACAGTGCATTCCATACGAAAGTAATAGTTCTGTATGTGCTCGTGACACAAAAAGTGTTTAAAATGACACAGTTATATCGAAAATGAATACAAATATAATACATATGCACACAGTTTTGGTTATTTAACCTGGTTTCTGACTCCAGCTGAATGATATTACTGTTCAAACTTAAAGAAGTGTCAATATTTTAATAACAGAGAGGGCAAGCAAGGCTGCGATTCACGTTTTTTCTAGAGTAGGAGTAGCGTGACATTAACCATGCAGCCTAAGCCTGTTCAATTATCTACTCGGATTGGATTGAAGTAAGGCAATAGGATGAACTGGATGGAGCACATCAGAGATTATTTTGTACTATTACAGCATTCGCATTCCTTCTAATTTCGTTAGCATATTTAATGTATCTTTGAAATGTTTTATCTGGTGATTTCGAACAAAAAGCTCTTGTTCTGGGAAACTTTACGGAAGAAGAAATGATACACACACATATACTTAGGTAGTTATGTTTACGTCTGGTTTTCTATGGAAGAGGAAATCCTAGATTAAACTGGTATTCTTAGAAGGCCAATGTACATTAATTCAATTTCGAGGTCTTTGGACCCGGCAAAAAATCTATTTTCTACTAATATTATAGAGTTGCTTTGATAAAGAGAAGTTTCATTCCTACATTCCTACAGTGATAAAAAAACGAAACTAAATGTCAAGTATACAAAACAATTATTTTAAACACTATACTAGACCAAATCAAATCAATCACGTTTACTAGCAGGTGAATACGTCAAGAAAATGATAAATCATTCAGTCATATTTCTTAATTTATTTCAAAATCATAAGGTGAATCAACCAAAAGGGTATTTATGTTGAAGTTAATGAAATATGGCTTAATTACTATAAAAGCAAAACACAGGCTTCTATTTTAGAAATAAGAATTCGTCGGACACTCCGCTGCAAAATTGTCCACTGTCCAGCCTTTGAGTCCAACACGTCTTTTACGATTGTAGGTTACATAGATTGTATGAGTGCATTTTACTAACATACATAGATCATAACATACATAACGAACCTTTTGTTAATGTCATTTACCTTATCAGTCTGTAGTTAATAGAGTATAAGAATACCGAGAATACTAAGAATCTGGAAATTCACGAGACATGAAAATTATTTTCTGATATGATTATTATGAAATAGATAAAATATTGGAAATGGAAAACAAGAAGCTGCAAGCTGATGCGCATTTAAATCTTATGCGACGAAAGAAATCAAAAGTTTTCAGTGGTCATTATTGGCACTGAATCACTAAATAATAAAATTAAAGCTTAATACATCAAGACAAATTATATGGAATTATGGATTATAAGAAAATAAATACTTTTGCATTAAAAAAGTAGCAGCTAAATATTATCTCGGGAAATTTTGAACGATAAGATCCGAGTAATAAAAAAGACGAAATTCATATGACATGGCAGATACGCAAATTATCCTTTCTTTATGGCTGCAATAAGCATGTACCATGTGCCCCCTGATTCCCCATTTGTAATACATTAGGATTGTAAACAAGTTTTCGTGATATTATTTTTAAATATTATTTATACGTTCTGACTAGATCGTTACTCATCTGAAAAACTACAATTTTAGATAAGGTAAAACTAACGTCATTAATACATTACATGAATAAAATTTCACTTATCTATTGTTCAGGTCTTGCCCATCATTCCTTCTTAAAAACAAGTTAATTATATTTTATAATATTATGCATTATTCCATTCAGTAAAATCTCGTTTTGTCCATGGAATTTTTTTCAAAAATGATCGTAAATACATTAAAATTTTCACACCTAGAAAATAGTTGATTGGTGTTTTTATTTTGTCTTTTGAAACTAACCGTTCTCTCCCATTTAAACCTTTTCCAAACAAATTTCACCTACTTTGCTTGCATAACCTTTCAAAACATTTTATACTTTTTTGGCAATCTTTTATCAAATTCTAAAGTTACCTCAATGCTCTTAATTTGAAGGAGCGTGTGCTAGGAGTCTACACACCCAACCAACAAGACGAAATACATATGCATTTAAAAGGATTCAATTATTTGCGAAAAATACACATGAACTCTACGTGCGTCACTTATTCTGCTAAGTAATAGTCAAGAATTTAAAATTTAAAAATGTGAAATAAATATTCAAATAAATATAGATTGCCAGTTTGCTAGCTAATCTTACTAATATACTCGAATTAGTGGATGTGGAAGCAGAGGAGCTAGCAACAAAAATCACAAAGCTCGAACCGCCAGGTTATGTGATCAGCGACTGATACCTACTTGCTTCCTAATAACGAGTTACCTGTGTGTGCTTTACGCGATTTAGCTATCTAATCTTATCACTTTGTCTTTACATATGAGATTTCTACACATATCCTATAATTAGTATAGTTTTTAAATATATATTAACAAACAACTAATTCTAGAAGATATTAGTCCCCCCCGGGTAAGAAATGGGTGTATGTATGTACGTACTACGTGCCTGGTTTGGTTACACGAGCGTTTAAAGAATGTATTGACTTCTTTGAGTGTTTACCATTTTCTAAATGATGGAATTATTCGGAACGACTAAAAATACCGGTGTCGTCCTGCTGAAAAACAAAGTCATTCGAATGCTAATTTAATAATTCATGTTAGGAAAGGATCTGCTAAATGTCGGTATAATTGTTTCTGCTAACTTTATTTTTACCCATCACTCTTTTCTTAATGCTTCATTCAATCTGTCTTCTTTTCCTACCTCAACATTTACATAGATTCTGATTCTCACTCAGTAGTATCGCTTCTCCCATTCGTCTTCACTTCTGACTTGATGCCTGGCCTCTGTGGGCAAGAACTTTCTCAGATTGAAAATAATACAGTCTCGTTATTACCGCTTTCTGGTATAACTTTAAATAGATAATGATAATAAGCATAAATGATTTATGAGCTGTCTATAAGTATATGGACAACAGTAAGGAAGATACCAGAAATATGACTTCTTATTTTGCAAGAAGATTATTTTTTGCAAGGAAGGAACAAACTACTTTTCAATATGTACTATGTTCCGTCGCCAATTTGAATTGTAAATGACCGAACATTACAATATTATATCGTTTCCACTAAATACAAAGTATTTTGTTCCGTATTATTATGGTGTTTTTTGCTGTTTGTACCTACCTGTGGGGATGGGATGTGCACGTATTTAGTTAGTTTCCATATTCCATCAACCACCAAGCTATAATGCAGGTGAGGAGCATACCTGATATTAAACACGGCCCTACCTTGTATGATGATGCATGGTTGTCTAGCAGATTCAAGTCATTTGGAATTTGGCTTTCGTTGGTTAAAGCCAACCGTCTCAACCTGACTCAACATCCAGTTGACTGGAACCATTAGTCAAGCACGGTTGTGTCGCTCTGCCTCTCTCGCTTTTGTGCTCTTGTAAAGAGAATCTTTGTGTGTGCTCACCAAATACCGATATTGTTTGTAGATAGAGAGAGGTGACAAGACAAAGCAAAGCAAATTGTGTTTTGGAACAAAAAAGTGGATGAGCTAGTTGCGTGTAATTGCATCAGAGTGCCCCTTTCAATCTCTGCAACTGCAAGGCTATTAAATCGCTGCTGTCGCAGATGCTTCTTAAGTGAGAGTTCGAAAGGAAAGTTTTCGTTCAACAAACTACAAAAGAAGAAATGGTGAACCACAATGTGTATGTAAGTATGACATTGCTGATGTTTTCAGGCAATGTGCGTGTGATAATTTCATCACTGGAAATTGAAAAACACATTAAGATAGAGGTCATAGGTCCATAAATGTTAAAAGGTAACTATTAGATAGGGAGAGAGGGACCAAAAATTGCATATTATTTTGAACACAAAGCCAAGCGTTTGAACTGACGGGCTTTTTTAGAATTAAATGACTCTTAAGTATATTCATTCTGTAGAAATCTTTCTGAAAAACCTCTATACATTGGGAAATTAGTAAGTTGAAAATTAACAATTAAAATTTTTTTTTCTAAATTTCAGGTGTAAATATCTCCTGTAACGCTTCATACTTTACTGGAGCATCACTTCACTAGCAACCTGGACCTGCATTTCATGCACCAGAAAATTCTGATCGCGATGGGTTTCTCTTGAGCTAAAGAAAAAGCACTAGCTTAAGTTGAGCCAACATATCATCAACGTGCGTTTTGGATCTTCTCTACTGGCACACTCACGTCAGTCAGGACGAGAAATATAACATAATCTTGTTATTACATAAGACGGGATTTCATAAATTGGATGATTGAAAATTTGGCGCAGCAAAAACTGCAGTTTTTGGATCAGTAGCCACATTGTATCACCATTGACTTGGACCAGCAAGCCAGCATTGATATCACCGTCCTTAAATAACAGCTTTACATTTAGCAGACAACTGTAAACAATCAGTTTTTTTGGCACAAGGGCCTTTTCACTACAAGAAGATCATCTTCATTTCACGCAGTATAACAATCCTTCACTTCACTCTGTATTCTCCGGTTACCTCATTTCAACGTGCAAAAAGCATATAAGTAACAACACCTTACATCGATATACTTCAGCAAGGATAAAAATTGTGTTGCACGCAATTTCTGTCTATTGCAACTGCAACTCCTCTTCTCGCAAAGTCGGCAGTGAACCGTGAGACAATCTATGAAACTAGTGCAACACAACATATATATCTAGCCGCAACCCTTCTTCTGCATTCCTCTCTTATCAACACTTCTTTTGTATTTTTATGAAGATTCGAAGGATTACTTTTAACACGTTTTTACAAAATAGCGAAATAAAATAATACGTCGATTACATGTAATTGCCAAACACAATGCTACTACGAGGATAGTATCTTCAAGCAAAAGCAAACAACAATATCTATATACCGCCAAGTTTACGTACAATAATACTAATAGGCTAGTTAAATATAACGGCAGGAAATTACAAGAAGGATGATACTTTAAAGTTGTAAAAAAGAGAAATATTATATATCGTTCAAATATCTTATCTTTTTACACGAAATCATATACTTACTAAAATACACACACACTCAATACATCAAAAAAGTACCATTCTCGTCTCGACCCTAATTTACCCTTCACGTTTAGAAATTCTTCATTCAAGGAATCATTAGCTGATTTTTTCCCTAAATAATACAAGATACGATTTTTTGGTGGACGTTTGAGGAACGCGTTCATTAGGATTGCTGAAAACGAGGCTTTAGTGTATAAATTATGCTACTTTATATTCTTTAATCACGGAAGAGTAACGAAGCTTTAATAATAATAGTTGAAAGAGAAGACAAATTATACAAGAAGTTTATCTAACGCTGAACTGAAACGCACTCAAAATTAAGAAACAGCAACAAAAGAGCTCATCATCATCAAAAGAATAATCATCCTCTAGAAAACATCTAGGAGGAAAAATATATGAACCTGCATACGCAATTTTTATAAACTACTCAGAAAATATTATTTTCATTCGGTAAAACGATAACTGATAGCTACCCAGTACCACACTGAACTAAATATATCAAGATGGGCGATGGATGGGCCAATGTAGAGAATACAGAGGGATGCAGAGTCACCTCGACAGCATCAACGAACAACTCAACAGCAAGTTGCAGCAGTATCGCTTCGATGAGTAGCAAACCTTCTTGCACCACAGCGATTCAGAACAGTTACGAGATTCGAAGCGGTAGTAACCTGATGACTTTAGTACAGCATAAATGGCGAAAAATGTGGAAGAGAGATTCAGCAGAAATCACTCCAGTGGATCCTACACACAAAGTGATTTACTTGGGCAATGTAGTGACAACATGGGCAAAAGGTGAAGGATGTCTGGAGCGACCTAGTTCGGCGCTCTGGAGAAATCATTGCCAAGGAAGAGGATCCATCAAGATGGCGTTGACTGTGAGCCCGTCTGGTCTGAAAGCTCAAACGAGAGAGCATGGCTTGACTGAATATTGGGCTAACAGACTCACTTGGTGTGGAGTCCCATCAGACTACCCAAAACTGTTCTGCTGGATTTATAGGTAAGGACAATTCAAAAACGTGCTCGACTGTCAAATCACAGTTGACAATACAGCAAAGAAAACAGCGAATGAAAATGCTTACGTTTTTATTTTTAATTTGTAGGCATGAAGGTCGCAAATTGAAACAAGAACTCAGATGCCATGCAGTTCTCTGTTCAAAGGAAGAGAGAGCCAAGTTCCTTACTGATACCTTGAGGAACCGTTTAGCCGAAGCTCTCTTTGATTTCCGCAAAGAAAAAATTCTGAGACAGAATGCAAGGCTTTCCATTGTGCAAAATTTGTACAATACTTCTGCAACCAAGAGAAAACTTGTTCTTTTGAATTCCAACTCACACAATTACAAGCCACCATTAGAACGATCAAAGTAAGAAGATTACTAATAATAAAATATAAAACTCTGTGCAAAATCATGGTTTTCATTTTGTAAAAGAATAAATATTTATGCAAATGCTCTATATTTTACATATTTTTCTGTGTTTACTTCATCAGGTCTGCACCCAAACTTTCATGCATTGAGGAATTCGAAGAAGAGGAAAACGAGGAAAACTTGGAGGACAGTTCATGCTCTGGCAAACCTATGGGTTCGTATGCAGTCGTAAATTCAATTCACGAGAGACTGTCGACACCAATCGAAGAAGTCGCAGAGGAGGAGGAAGGAGAAGATGCCTCCAATGCCCCAGAAATAAGTCGTGTTCCTGGAAGCCCTTCAACTGAAAGAAAGTCATGTCCAGAACCGGTAATTCAGGCGCATTTGGGTACAAGGAGCGTTCGCCCTCACACAGTTCCAATGGATGCCAAACTAAATCTTCCTTATCTTACGGGCTATGATAAAGTGATGCACATGCTGGATATGCCTTGTGAATCTCGTAATGGGGAATCTCACCTTCTAGATGATGAAGATGAGGAGTATTCCTATCCATATGTGGCCACAAATTCTGATCCTGTTGCCTCTAGTCCAAATTCAGATGCCTCGGAATCCGTCGTGGACACAGGATCCGAGGATGGGTTTGGAAAACAGAGCCAACGTGAAGACTCAGGTCAAGAGGAGGATCGAGAGTCTGATGAAAATGAAATCAACGACAATGTCAGCGACGAGAGTGGCTACTCAGAAGAGGCCATCTCAGCGTCTCATCGAAAAGAAGGCCAAAATGAAGTAATCTCAGCCAAAATAACAAAAACGAGAAACGATGCCAGTATCAAGAAAGAATCTCCCTGTACAAAACTCACCTCATCCCAAAAGCCTAATGGTGGCGTTAATGAGGAATCATCAAAAATGATGACGTCAAACACAACAAACTCTCCAGCATTGGTTATTTACGACAATCTTTGCTTTGAGATTTAAACGAGGATAATTATTATGTTATAATCTACAAATAACTACCCTCTGGGGCAATGCAATACTTTAATCTTTGCCCACCAAGAAAAAAGACTACGATAAAAAAGTTCAGAAAGGATGAAAATTTGCTACTCCTGCTTTAGTTAACTTACTGTCTGTAAAATAAATCTTAACCGTAGAAATGTAAGAATGCTGCAATTTAGTAAAACAAAATTTACATCATTAATATTTTCGTCATTTCTTGTTACTGATATTTCAAGACTAACAAAGAAATGAGGTATAATATGCTTTACTATTAGTTTAGAAATGACTTTATAAATATAGCAGACCATTAAATATTTGGCTGCAGACAAAAAAAAACAGAAAACAGCACGTTAAAAATATGATGAAGGCTCTCGTCTAATGTGAGATATACGGATTTAAGCAATTTTATTACATTTAGCATGCTTATAGAACAAGTATTGTACGTAACGTAAAGGATCATAGATATTTGTGCGGAATTGTAAATGTAGACGTAGTTAAAATTCATCATTATCTGCAACGTATTATTTTGTGTTTGACTGAGTTATAATATTAAGTACAACACTTCGGTTTATTTCCACAGTGTACACATTAATACATTATAATTATTATTATCATATATACTCGTACGATCATATTTTGAAACTCTGTAAGACGTAGTTTTTAGATGTTTATATTCTTAGACGTAATAATAATATAATCACTTAAATGTAGGACTAAATTTTCTAAAAATAATGTACTGCTACAAAATGCTATATACAATTTACAAAAATGCAATACAATCATTCAAGAACACATAAAAATAAGATTTTTTTGAAATGAATTATGGCTTGTTGGATTCGTCTATTTATTTCAAATCTCCATCATTAATGCAACTCTGAATATATTCATCATATTTCATACAGCTTTTCAGGCATAAGAAATGAAATGGGAGGTCATTTGGACAATTCATTCCTCTGAATCTGATCTCTTTCATTAGCTTAGCAAGTATATAGACGTATGGAAAAGAATGCGAGCGCTTAAAAAGCACTTAACGATATTAAATATAAGTTTCTTCGATTCCAGTCTAAAATAAATGGTGCGAACGTCATTCATATTTTCACAGTCCAAGCTGAACCCATGAATTGAAATCTCAAAATGGAGACAGATACGTATTCGTAATTTCTACCTGACAAAATCAAAAATGGAAAGCAAGCCTGGCATAGGCATAAAGAAAGCATACTCCGGGTGCAAACTTAAAATTGTTACGTGATCTTTTATTAAACAAAAAACAAACTCTTTTACATAACATGTAAGGTAAGCAGTACATAACTGTAATGATTAGTGATCTTCCCCAACAAATGTACCCAGATTTACATTTTGAACAAACGGACAAATTAGTCATGCGAGTTCCCGAACCTGACAATATTTTGAGGAAACTGAAAACATGAAACAAGGCAAGTTTTTAGACACGTTTGTAATTGCCTTCTTTGTTCGGTAATGAGTACCGGTCCATTGGTCGGCCCTTTTTATAGTAATCGATAACTAC
>JAQFYG010004291.1:0-11216 GCA_034694325.1 Entomobrya corticalis | reverse complement strand
ATTCTCCAGTTCCGGTTTATTCATCTTTTCGTTCATCAACAAAGCCATTGAAATCATCATTAGTTTTTATCTTAAAATACCGACTGCACAATACAGTGACAGTCCTCTACATATTTTTTCATTTACTTGCTGGACTGAGGAATCAGCAAAATTGTATTACTATAGTTATTTGTGATATTTTAATTTCACAGTAATAAGCTGAGACACCAACAAAAGAAATACATTTCTATATATTGCCAGAAACAGAAATGGCACATGGTGACTAAGTAAATTTCTATTTAATTCAGTCAAGATTTCTTCGTCAGCCGTTCATTTTCTAATCCAATTTGTCAGTAACAAAATTTATTACCACTGATGACTATAATCTTCTCTTCTTTGGAATTAACTTGAATCTCTATCAGTACAATTCTTCATCATCAGCTATAAATAAAATTAGATATAATCGTATTAATTTCTGTAGAAGATTCAAAATATATCAATCTGTCGAAGTAGATCTAAATCTTAAGCTTTAAAAAGAATTTGTGTAATTTGTGCCATATTGACGCCTTAACATGTTTTTGCGCAGAAAAAACTATTGTCCATTACAAAGTAATTCTTTTCCGCAGTTAATAGTTGTTAGTTGACACTTTTCAGAAATCCGATGAGCCATGCTATGAAGCTATGAAACATTTCAAATTATTTTTATTTTCTAAAAAGCATTATGGAAATAGACCACATCACCAAAAAATATTAGATCTCCCTTATGACCCTAATGAAATAATATGTAGTTTTGACATCAAATGCTAAAGCGGAATCATAAAAGATCGTCATGTGATTTATTTTTACTACATTTTGCCAGATAGCAGCCAATCTTAATAATCACATAATATTTGCAAGAGTCAAATGTAGAAGAAAGATAAAACATTATTTATAACAAATAGGGTTGACTTAAACTACATAATTGGATTAGCTAACAAATATTTTTCGGGTAATAGAAAGTGTTAACTCTTTGTAACATAACCAAGAAGGTGAACAAAGAAGCCATGTTGAATGCGTTCTTGTTGCACGGAATGAATCTGAACAAAATCTATAAGCAATGATGCGGTTCGTTACAGACTTATATAACCATTTATTGTCATTTTTGTTCTGTTTGAATACAGAAATATTTCAAATAAAAAAATTAAAAGAAGGTTTTATAAACCTGCTTTAATATATTTATTAAGTCGAGGAAGTTGTATGCAGTGCTCAATATAAAGCTGCAATTCTTTGTGTAGTATTATTGCAGGCAATCAAAATTTGAATGCAATTTAATACTACGTATTCTTCATGCAAGTTGCATAATACGCGGGACTGATATGTTTTATGTAATGAACAATATCGCAGTGAATTAAACTTCGTCGCAACATTAAGGTATTAAAAAATCATCATTGTTTTCTCCATAAATTTTTTTTCAATTCCTCGCATTTGGCCTTTGAAGAGGATCTTGAATGAGATCAAAACGTCGGAAAAGTCAATAAAAAAATTTCTTACACTCGTTAAATACCTAAACTCTCAATTTAAAAAAATGCATTGATAAAAATAAAAACTAAAAACTAAAAAACGATTTAAACAAGGTGTTTGATGGCGTTAATTTAAAAACAAATTATATGCAAAGTTGGATGTATTGATTGCATTTAGTATACTTTACTTGATTGGGTAGAATTGGACACACAATTTGTGGAGCGACAAAGAGGTCAGAGCTAGTTCAGGGTAGCACACGAAAATATATCATCATACTATCTAAAATCTATTTATAAAGTAATTATATTTTCCATCTACGACAGTTATTGTCGAATGTATGTTGCGTTTTAGTGATAGTTTCCATTTCACAAGATTTAGTAGCATATGCCATATGACTTAAATCTTCCAGGTTTTCTCCATCTGAGGAACTATCTAGTAGAAACCATTAGCTGAACTCTTTAACAAAACTTTGTCGGGAGATACCACTTGGAAAACTCTGAAGAAAACTTTCTCCAAAGTTCATACTTGATATAAGTGAACCATATAAAGTTGAATGACTCTTCTAAAATTCCATACCTAAAACACTATCTTCGGTCGATTCTTAGTTTTCCCTTCTACGTAAAATTCATTTATTCTTCCTTGTAGTTTTCAGTCTATATAATGAACTACCAAAAGCATTTTAAATTAAATGGCTTTACTGTTCTATATTTTTAAAATTTTGAATTGTGAATGCTTTGGCAACGTTTTTGGAATTCTTTGGTATAGAAATTGTATTCCACAAATTTGCTGTAAACCAAATATTGAAAGAAAACGTTCTGTTAGACAATTGTGACCACTTTTGCTATTCTTGAGGGCACCAGACATATATTGCAACTGCGATAGTAGCTTTCTTTTCAATTTAACTTTTCTTCAATTGACAAAACATGATAGCTAATCTTTTTTGAGGCTGAACAAGTTCATTTTTTTCTGTTTGTCAATTGTGGCGGAAGATAAGCTTTTGTGTAGATGCACTGTAGCTGCAGAATTCAATATCACAAGATGTGATAACCAGCATAAATATTCTTTACTTAATGGTTCAAAATAGGTTTATGTGTTGAAGTATTACGGGTACATTTCTTCTTGATTTATAACCAAGGTCTACTTTATTTACATCCTTGGGTATGTGGAATAAGTCAAAACTTTGATGATTCGATTTACATTGTCAACGCATCAGCTTTCTGTCTGAAATAGGATGCAAACTAGCTTGAAGTTTCTTATACTAAATGCTAGTTGCTATTATAGGATGAAATATTTTTAAAGAAATACTGCATTATTGCGTTGTGCTGATACTATAAAGTAAATATTTTGACTTCAAGATTTTATTTTATTTATAAGTTGATAAGCTATGTTTTATCTTCAATTTTTGTCAATATTTACTTTATCCCAATTATACAATAAAAACATGACCTTCTTAAATGGACTGCCAGAATCTCCTAACTTTTGAATAAACTCCACTCAAGTGCAACAATAATTGTCTTCATTGACCGTTGGAATTTGATGCAAATTGAAAAAAGTAATCTTTCATTTAACTCATCACAAAAACAATTAATATCCAGCCGTATGAAACCTATAACGGAGCTACCAAATTATCTTATTAATTGGTAATCAGTCTTAGATGTCACATTTTTGTCAATTTCAAATACTTTTAATTCAATTGTAATTTATAACAGATTTCCTTTCAAAATAGTGTAAGTCTTTTTCTTAATAACGATGACAATGTCAGTTTTTCGAAGTATCTTCAAATAATAAAACATTCGAACATTTGCAGTAGATATTCGTATTTTTCTTTTTATAGAGCTTTAGCTAAGAATACAACCTTTGCTGCTTATGCATTACAATGCTTTGAAGTTTGTACGAAATGTATTTGCCTCCTGCAGGTTTATTTCAGCTTCGCCTGTAAATTAAATCTTACTTGTGCATTTGCTCAAACCGATCTTTGCGATGTCGAGTGAAAAGAAATAATAAAATCGTCGGCACAAACTGCTTCAACCAAAGGATCGGGTATATTTTATTTTCCTTTCTAGTGTACTTGAACATGAAAATTCAGAGATTTTTGGTCGCTTTAATGGCACATTTACATTTTTATGTGCGATACTTAATGGTCGTGAATGATACTATGCCCATCATGTGACCTAAGGGATTTTCAACACAGTCGAAAGCAATAAAGGGATCTGAAAAGGAGATTTAAGAAGAAAATATAATCATAAATTGTCGTAATGAAAAATATATATGCACTATATGTGCAATGCAAACATGTTGGAGGAAAAGTTTAATAAGAAGTATCTAGTCACGTGGCTATATACATTGGACGACATCAATATTAACTATTACTATTTTACTAAATAACCACTCTGCTGGTAGGATATTTCAATAATCAAAAGTAACCCTTGAAAGGTTAGAATGCAGCTAAAATAGAAATTGAAATGGGAAGTTAAATAAACCTTTTCAATCTTTTGCAGTGGCGTGAGTGCCTGACCAACTGTGGTTTTGAAGCATCTGTAATTGCCGTAGTTTTTATACAGATGATCATTCTAAAGGTTTCTCAAAATGAGTTACATAATGTCACGCACGCCACACCATTAATTTCATTTCGTTTATTGTCTGGCGATAAGCAGTGAGCTCTATGGCGGATAGAGTATGATGTCATGATGATGCTGAGAATGTAGCCATTATAAAAACGGAAAGCAGTTTTCACTTGCTTTTTCAATATCTGAAAATGCTGAAAAGATGTTGAAGAAAGTAAAATAAAAGAAGAAAGTGAAGTGGAGGACAGATGGAAATAGAAAGTCATCTGAGAAGAAAATGAACAATTTTACGACGGATTAGACACACACATCTTACATTTTGGAGAAATGTACTTAAAACACAGAGTCGTAGTCGAGTAAGAAGTGTGAAAAATAGGATTAGCCCCTGACAGCTTATTGATTTTTCACGTGGGAAGTAAGAGTCGCAGTGGAGAAACAAACCAACGTTTTTCTTGACTGAAATTGTTTATTTAGCTGGAAAAGCTTCTAAGAGACGAGAAGTCGTATAATATGTTGAAAATTGGTAAAAAATGGCTTCGAGTTTAGTCAAACTGAGCAACTTATGAAGTATTGTGAATGACTGACTGAGTAAATAAGAAAAAAGAATTATGTCTCTGTGCTTTTCTTTTACCGGTAGAAAGTGAATACCATGAAACGATTAATCTTCAGAAAAATTGTGATTTTATTCGCAGTCGATTTTATAGTTGGTCGTTAGTTAGTAATAGTTTAATTCAGCTAGATCTACAGGACTGTTTTTACGTTCAGGTATATATTTAATCTTTGCTTTAGGAGAAAAATATTTATTGTTTTAAAACAATTACATCAAACGTCAAAAAAAGGTCAGAATATCAATCTTGTGCCAAAATACCTCTGGTCGATAATACACCACAGCTTTATGTCAACTCTCATTTTCATTTCTTTTAACACAGGCTAATTGACTTAATTTGCAGGGTTTCACTCTCAAAGCAAAGTTGGGTAATATCTATTTTATTTTATGGAATTATGTATTCAAATAAAAAAATTCTGGCAGAGTTATCAATGTAGCAATACAGACTAATAAATTGCAAAAGTGAGATAATGTTATGTAGGACAAACTTGTAGTATGTCATCCAAATCTAAAATTTTAGCTAATTCTATTCGTTTGCTATTTTTATGCATATTTTCTTTATGCTCCCACTCTATGTTGCATCTTGTTTAAAAATATCTCTATATTTTAATTTTATTACTTTTACCAAAGCAGTTTTAAAAGATTAAAAAACAATCCAGCCAAAAGAATATTGTTGATACTAGAATGCAAACAATATGACAGCAGAGTTGGCCAAACGGCTGTATATCAAAAAGATAAACTTTCATCTATATAATTTCCATTTAAAATATAAAATATGCGCATTATTTTCCGAAAATAATACAAAATCCAAAAATATACATGAAGGATAATATGTTTCTACGAAATGTCCGTCCTATGGTATGTGGTATGGATGTAATAATAAGATTACGCTTACAAGAAATACATAATATGAAGGCATTAAAATGGTTATCCCATTTAGATTACATTATATTATGAATTCAGACAAAATATATACAAAACAACTGCGTGGAATAGAAACGAGAGATTCATTTTTATTGCTTTTTGCGAGTAATTCAATCCGAAATTACTATATCATTACAAGCTCGTGCGGGCTACGCAAATGGGATACTAGGGAATAATGGTAGTATTTTCTTTCTTGAAGCCAACATGACATAATTCCAAAAAAGACAAAAAATTTAAGTGAGCTCATTCTACTAAATGGAGATAATAACAAGTAGTTCAAAAATAAAGTGCTCTTTTATGGAAGTAAAATGGGATCATTTTTATTTAAACGATTTGAACATTTTCAACGTACACATATAAGCATGGGATTAGACTATTTTTTCTAAAAATGCCAAAGGAGGTATTAAAACAAGAGATCTCCGAATTCCTCTTCAGGGGAACGCGAAAAACACACTTCACATTGTTTTAATGGGATAAAAATGAACTAGACTTTTTTCGGTTTGATTATCCTTCTTGTATTTCATTTTTGAGGTTGCTGTATGAGTTGTCGACTAAGCTTTAATAAAAAATATTATTTTGATTTACAATAAGATTGTCATTAAGTTCCTGATTGGTACAATTCAGCATGATTAAATTTAAAAAGCATGCTATGTCGAGATTTTACTTTTATTTCTAGCATAGATTTCAAGAGTTATGTGTTCCCAGTCGTTTAAGCATCATCGTTATCTGCATGATAATTTATATTATGTTTCACAAACAAATCCAAGAAATGGCGTTGCAGTTAATCTAATTTCATAAATCCATAGCGTTATGTTAAATGCATGAAAATTTACACTGTCAATCTTTTGGTGCACCATTTTTTACCGAATTTTTAATACAATATTAAAATATTAGAATGCAGTGAATTGAAAAGTTTACACGTTTAATTTAGTCTGAAACGCAGTCAATTTGATTATTCAGAAATTTGTTATGCTTCTGTACTTGTCGTCCTTCAGGCAACAAAATATTCTCTAATTCCCAACTATTTCCCATATTTATCTAACAGCTATAACTTATTTAATACGTTTACGGTTCTCTGTAGAAATGTTTTGATAGATAATTATAAAATATATTCATAAAAAATAAATCCAAAAAATACCAGTCTGTTGCATAAAACGGTTAAGTAATTTGAATGATTATCATAATAGATGCTCTGGTTCTGTGAAACGGTAACAACTGTCACCGGAGTAATCGTCGTTGCACCAACAATATCGAAAAAACAGCAAAGGTAAGAGTACAAAATTTCCTTGTACACTTATTTTGTCTCGAGGGAATTGAAGTTCATAAAGTTTAATAATTAATGTAATTCTTCTGATTTAAGGAGCGGTTTAACTAGCAAACATCGAGTGTCAACGACTTCAAAAATAAAAAAAATAAAGATTGCTTTTGTTTATATAAAATACTATGTATATACCAGTACCGTTTGTTTAATGTTCCTAAATTTTCAAATAATTTAAAGTTAATAGGGTTTGTATTCATACAGTATATTGCTATCATAATTTTTCTTCAAATAATCTTCATATTGGCAAGAGATTATTATCGTGAAAGAAATTAAATGCCTTAAATAAAAGTTTTTGCAAAATGGTAGGAATGATGCGTAATTGTTTACAATATAAAAGCATAATGCACTGTTTCTCTGTTACTGTGTAAAGAGAATAAAAGTTGTCCTTCTTTGGACTTTAAGGAATAATATAAAACAAGAAACGATATTGCTTAGTACAGACATTTCTATTCCTCCAGGCTCCCGGTAAGCATCTTAACCATCCTAATAGTAGTACCCAACAATAACTTGCTTAACGTTCAAGATAGAACGAGAAATCTGTTCTAATCTTAATGGCATTTTCTTTATCGTCTCTGGCGACCTTATAAACTAAATATTAGATTGGTTCATTAGTTCTTTTTGTAGCGTTTGGCATTTGCTGGAACAATTTCTTGAAAATATCTGTATGTATCTATTTATATCTCCTTTAACCTCTTAAAACCAAGCTATAGGTTCATATGATGTCTTTATATTGATGCAAAGTAGTGAAAAACAAAATCAAGGTTCAGTAGACAACTTTTCCGCTGATCGAATGTTGCCGATGGCCGTAATATTGGAAATGGTTATATTGTTTCTAAGAAATAAGTGGGTTAAACTAATTTCTATTAATGCCTATGTAGAAATCGAAATAATTCCGAAATCCATTTGGTTTTAAAAATCCTAATCGAACGGTTTTATCATGTCTTCATTTGGAATGAGCCAATATATTGTAGCGTCACCAATGGCAGAAACCATTTATGGAGAAATGAGATATTATAAGAAAATATTGACTTGTAAAATCATTCTATGAAATGATACAATGCAATTGCCCACTTTTATTTTTCGTTCCACCTCATGCTGTTGTGAACTATTTGTATCATCATATCTAACAAAATCTTATAAATCCATAATCTAATAAAACATTGTAGTTCTGTAGTTGATTCTGGCAGCCTAACAACGGTTATCGTACTTATATATGCATTTTTTATTATATACCTTTAGTATTCCTTGAGAATTATAATTTGACAACCTTCAACCAAAATAACCTACATATGCCAAAAACGATCTATGATTCTCGACAAATGTAAGTTTTACTAGTATTTAAAGCGACCGCCGTCGTAATAAAACAACAAAATTTAAATAATTTTTGGAAAGTAATAGTAACCAAACTAAAGATAAAAAGCAAATACATAGATGAAATTTAAACTCAAACTGCTCAAAACCCAAACTTTTCAATACAGTCGATTCCAACAAGCCTGCCATTATTTGGAGTGGAGTTGTTTGTTTCTACTAGTTTACTGGGCCTGCTAAGATTACTTCAGTTAATTTCTAACTTGTTGTGGTATAAATAAAATGGATAATGTCGCGTTGGCTACTTTTTCTTTATTTCCTTATTTGACAACATAAATGCTGCTTCTGCGCCCACACAATAATATTGCTAATACTATTAACAAAATATACATTCTATTTTCTATTGTTTTGGTTTTTGGAGAAAACTTGAGAAGCTTTTCGCTTTTCCGTCATTATGAGCAACTAATGAGAATCAAATGGTAAGGACTCTATTCCGGAAACAATATTACGATGTAGTTAGGTAAATATGACACTACCGACTGTGCTACTTCTTTGCCTTACTAAATGGTTCACAACTTGGTGAAGAGACTAATCTCGTTATGTTGTGTACTTTTAAATAAGCCTGTTTTTATGAGCTTTGTTACTTTTTTGCTGCCAATTTAAGCAAATGATGCTAACCACGGAGTCGTGAAAGTTGTTAAATTTTATGTGCTATTATTTCCGGATTTTGGCTAGATGTGCAGTCATGATGACAACATGAAAAACTCTACATATTGGTTACCAGTATAGTTTAGTTTCATTCTATTGCTTTAAGAATAAACCATTTTGATATGATGAGTGATATGAGTTTTAAAACACTTTGAAGATCAACTAGCCTTCTCATGACTGCAAGAAATAGCAATTAATTTACTCACATACTTGATATGTTGATGGAATATTTATTTTGGTTTATTTTTTTATTTTATGACTACTTTGTTTTATATTGATGTCGTATTTGTGACATTTTATTTATTACGTATTGATACCTTATAAAACTTGGATTTTTGAACAATGAACTTTTGAAGAACTCGAGAAGAATACCAAGAAGTATCCATGAAAAGTACTTTCTTATCAATTTTCTCAACTTTACCTCTTTTCACTTTAAATGATACTCAAAACTTTACCAGTGGATCTGAAGAAAAGAAAGTTTTTTCTTAAGCTGAGTCCATAAAAGTAAAAAACGATCACATGAACTAGTAAAAGAACAGTTTTATACTAAATCTGTTTGCACTTCAAAAACCTCAGATGTGGGAAAATGGAAAAAAAGAATCTTTGTGTGGGAATTGTGGTGAAACTTGATAGTTTTGAATAGAAGATAAGATTCTCCGTGTGACTGTTAATAATTTCATATTGGTAAGTTGTACTTGGAAAATTGTCGAAATCATGGGACAATGAAAATATGGAGGTTTTTGAAGTAATACGGTTTGAAATTGAGATGATAACATATCATTCTGAATTCGGAATCCAGAGTTTGGAGCAGATAATATTTTATGCATTTAAAACTTGTTTGTCTTATGAAGTTCAAATATAGTGACCAGGAAAAAAAGATTTATTACAATTTAAAATAAAAACTCTTTGAAATATTATCGAAGAATTTCCGCAACATTCCTTTTTCCGTTAAAACAAGCGTATTTGTTACTTACGGGCTTGAAAATTCTTGCAAAATGGCATATGAAAATAATTTGGACTGAAAGGCTCGCAAAAAATTAGAATTTTTTTCGTTATTTTATATTTTTTTGCATGTTTGCGAACCATTCCACGGAGTTCAATGCACGGGCAACCATTTTATTGTAAAGATATAATTGTAACCAGTAACCTAAAATAAGGTCACCAGTGTCATCAACACCATCAATTCAATTTAATATGTCCCATTTTGAAAATAAACAAGTACAATTTTACACTAATGCACTATGCATTAAGGGACAGTACATTTCCAATGTGCTTTTAAATTTCGTTTTTACAGTTTCCTGTTTTATTTCCCAGTTTTCCAGTAAACTACAAATAAAGACGTCAAAAATATTTAAGTGTCGCCATGTGAATAAGCTGAAAGCCCAAAATTATTGTAAAAAAGTACTTTCTACAATGATTATGAAGATATGTATCGCCACCATGTCCCTAACGACCCTTTTTATAGCTGAGCGAGGGGACAACCTTATAATATTGGAGATAAGTAAACGAACATTGCAGCAAGTTGTTAGTGTTTTATTTACATATGACTATAGGCCAACTTAGCCACAAATTTTTAAATAAAAATACGACCGAATGTTACATGACGTATGAAAATGAGATTCTAAGAGCATGTTATTCTGCCGACCTATTTAAAGCGTAATGTTCATTGTCTGCAGCAGTTCACTAGAGGCTGACCGCGACAATATGTTTTCCAGTTTATTTTTCTGGAGGACATGCCACTAAACCATGAACTAACAGAACTGAATTGTGCCGAATCTGATAAATTTGACCATTATCGTTCTTGCCGATTTGTGGGCACGATTTTGTGGCTTGACTTTCTGTCGCTGAGAACTGTTTGCATATTGGTTCTTAGAAAACGACCGCACCTAACACCTCATTTCTATAAGAAGGCTGACAGCTAGGTTGACTTGTTTGACTTTTGGCCAGATTGAAATGTTTTAAGAAATTGTGCGTGTAAATGACAAGGAACCGATTTTGAATATATGAGATGACATAGGTCTTCAGCAATGTGTTTGCAAACAATATTTAAAGTTTCAGACGTTAGCTAATTCATCAGGAAAATGCAGTTGCTGCATTATATATTATATTTATTTATATATTAAGGTTACGACTTTAGGCTTCCAGTTTCCATAGAAAACTTGCAAAATAATATTATAAAATAAGATCTTGGGTTTCATTATACGCTATAAGAGTTAACATGTTTCAGACATCATTGCATAGCATTAAGTAAAATAGGCTAACTGTAAAAAGCTGCAAACAGCTTATACACTTGGCATGTAGGTTT
>JAQFYG010004290.1:0-11216 GCA_034694325.1 Entomobrya corticalis | reverse complement strand
TTACTGCTACTATTATTAATAGAGTGAACTGAACCGCCAGGCTCTTATCTCTTATTTTATCTTGCTCATTTGCATAAATTGATAACAGCTTTTTTTCAACCTTTTTGAGCTTCCTATTTGCAAAATTTGATAAGGGAGTTTTATCGTGTCAAATTATGCAAATAGGAAGATCAAAAAAGATTAAAAAATGTTGAAAAACAATTTTTTATCAATTTATGCAAACGAGCAAGATAAAATAAGAGATAAGAGCCTGGCGGTTCAGTTCACTCTATTAATAAAAGTAGCTGTAAACTTCGGATTTTATTCTTTTTATTTTCCGATCTAAAATTAGAGTGAGCCATGAATCTTTGCAGTAACACAGTATTCTTTCTGTAAAGCCTTAAATAGGCGGCGTTATAACATAGCAAGATTTTGCAAAGTCCATCTACAAGCTTTTAAATTCCTTAATTCCAAATCAATTCGAAATTTGTAATTCACTTTTGTTCAGTTCAGTTAAGTTTTATTTTTATGAGCAACAATTACAACGGGTGCTGAAAACTTTGATTTTATTATTGAACTTTTACAATCCCTAACATTATTTATAGCTTATTACTTGACATATATTTTTTTGTCATTGGGTCTTGGGTCCATTAAATGTTATGTTTGCTGAATCAAAACAATAAAATTGAATTTTGCCATCAACACTTTCTTTGCTACTCACCTTTCTCCAGCCGTGTTTCACTCAACCTATATAATACAAAATGTTTTGTGGGACAATTTCGTAATATGCTTGGTCCAAAATATATTTGTTGAATTGGTAGCAGCCATAAAATATTTGAAAAGATTATTATTCTCCTGTTAATCTTCGCAGACTGCCAGCAATGCTAGATGTTATATAAATATTACGTTTGATCAAAAGTCGTTTGAAACAACTTTTATTTCGTCTTTATCTATAAAAAGTCTTTTTATGATATTCATCAATTTGTTTAATCGAATTCAGATAATTTTTCAGCAAATTTTGACTTAGGGTTACACAACGACATAGTTGGTCAAGTGATTTGTTGCGAAACAAGATAACTGATTTACGCAAAATTCTGAAATCCTTAAAGTTTTGACGAAATGATATTATTATAAACATGCATCTTGATTGCGTTGTAACTATAGTTATTTTTTTAATTAAAAAAATGTTTCCATAATTAAAAAGATTAGCCATGTTTTCTTTTGATACAAATTCTTACAAATTTAGTGCTATCGGAAAAATTGAAATATATATATTTCACACCTACCCTGTACGTCTACATTGCAATCCAACTTATCATGCCTCATCATGGCCGTAATTGATCTGCACATAATAATGAACGGGTATAGCTGCAGATAATTTGTGAGCGGCATTGAATCAAGAAAAAGTGACTTACATTACCATTTTATTTGAATTTGATATATTATGTGCTAATAATAGATAACAATAAACTTGAACAAAAATAACCGGATTTTAAAGTTGCCACCATCGTCTATTATTATTTAACAAACACGTTAGTCATTTCAATTTTTTTTTATCAAAATGAAATTTAAAAAGCATTGTTTCACCGGTGTTTCGCAAAGTAAGATTTTATACACAAACAGTATTAATTAAAATGGTTTAACTACTCTACGTAACTTTTATTGTTTTTATCAATTTACATAATATTATCAATTATATCAATGCATAAGTTGATGATAAATCTAAGCTATACAAAAAAGCGCAAAGACAGGATCATGGAAAAATGTTAGTTAAGCGACAGACACTTTTTTGTCGCTCTGATACACATCGACTTAGAGCGTGGATGTAAATAAACTAGCAGGAGTTCGTGTGCAAGAAATATTAAACATTAGCATTGTCCAACTCCCCATCAGTTTCCTCACCTACAGGCCCTTTATAATATTTATATGTAATTAATTTAAAATTGAATTTCACATATAAACAACGAAACAATGAGAGCTACGAAAGGTGTAATGACCGACTGAAAATAGTAACATGCAACACCTAAACTAATGTTTACTTCGTCATCTCAGTGCTTCATCATTATGAAGCTCATCAAGGCAAACAATGAGATTTAAAAATCATTCTTATGTTTTCAATTTTCTTGCACACGCTGCTAAAAATTGCGATCTTCATTAAAACTGAAGCTTTTTCGATTATAAATAAATTTTATATTTTAATATTACAACGGCAAATCCAATCATTTGAATAAAACCATAATGTTTTTGGCACCCATGAAAATGGAATTTTAACTGACAATGTAGTAGTATTGCTTCCTTTAAATATTTCATAAATTTAAATTGATCTATAAAATATTGTACAATGTTTAAAAAAAGAAGCAATGTTCATCTGAATCCTAGTTAGATGCTACATTTAATTATATATTTGTATTCACCTGCTGTAATATTTTGACGATTCTCGATTTAATTTGAAAACAAAATATCCTCTGGGTCCCAGATAGATTCAGCATTTGGTTTTGACATAGACGTATGATCATCCAAGTGTCATTAGCGATCATCGATTGATCAATGATAAAAAGATATATGCGTAATTAAAGATGATTAGCTTAATATATTTATTATAAATATGGTTATAACTTCAACCAGTCGTTTTACCATAATACATCAGTCAAGTTTGCTTTTTAAACTTTGATGGATGTCCAATTAAATACTTCTGATTGAGAATAATATAATAATAAAATATTAAAAATGTTTTGTTACAGTTCATTTTAAGGGTTTACAAATTATTATTTGTATATTTATTAAAGCATGTTTCAAAATTGAAAGAATAATTTTTATTTATTCTGATTACATAGGTCTACAGAAAAGTATATACTTGTGTGAATGTATCTCACACATTAGCAGCCACTTACATTAAAGAAAATAGTAACAATTAATTAAAAAAGTCTAATCATCTCGAGGCCTGGACGTTGAAACAACTAGCTGAATGTAAAGGTTTACTGACAGTTTCTTTACTGATGATTCCATTTGAAAATGTGTTGTTACAACGTCCGGACTATAAGCTAAAGTTATTTATTTGTAACCTATTTAACTCTGCAAGTAACTTTGAGCATTTTTTAAGCCGTGCAAGTCAAAAATTTAGATTGTTTGAAAATAGTGTCAATTTGTAGCCATGTAATCAGGTAACACGTTGCAACCCAAAAAATTTGATTTTCGCCATCCAGTCACTCAAGGCAGGGGTCTACACCGAGTGAGTGAAAAAATGACAAAAAAAATGACTTTTCTCAAAAACCATTTGGATTCAAACGCTGAAACGTTTAGTGAAGATTGGTGATGACCAAACCCATTATCGGGGAAAATATAACCTACATTTTTTTTGATTATGAGAGAGTAAAAAATAATTTTTTAATTTCTCAATTTTTTCGACAAATAATTTAAAAGATACGTAATTTAGCTACGACTTAGCTCTATCTAATGATATGAATATTATGTAGAAAACCGTAGTTTCTTTCTGAGTAATGAACCATTTTTACTGTCGTTGCGAAAAATATTCAAAAATTTTGTATTTAAAAATATGTCATTATAAAAAGAAACCATAAATTTCTAATATCATTACGTATCCAAAACGACTAATAGTCAGTGTGCCTGTAAGTAAGTTTCAACATGGTATGGACACGTAAATATGTAAAAGTTCTTAGGGATAGAATTGACTTCTTTTAGTTCGCTCAAATTGTCGAACTTTTTTCAAAGCTGAAACAAACAATGTTAAAATAAATATAACAAGTTATAATACTTTATACGAAATTAAAATCATAGCTGTCTAAATTGGTCGATAATTTAATGATAAATGCAAATCCATGAAATGAGAAGAAGAGAAATTATTAGGTACAGAAATCTAGTTGAACGACAGACTTTTTTTTCGGTGTCAAATGCGGCAGCATGCAAAGAGATGGTCATCCATTGGTCCATAGTTTCAATCTCACTTTCGTTTTCACTTATTGCATTTTTGAAACATGTGTCAACTTAATTTTTGCTTCCAAAGAAACTTACGCCATATTATATAATTTTAAATTTTAGTCCGCGTTAGTTCGACAAGAATCAAGCACGATCGGGCTAGTGGGAAAGGCAAGAACAATGTCCAATGGGAGGAGCTTGAACATCATCTGTACGTCTAAGCCTGTGTAATATATAAACTCCTTACACATTTAAATTAATAATGTATTGAAACAAAAAGTAGTCATTGTAAAATATTAACATTTATAAAAGCAAAACAATGTTACAACGACTAGAATTCGAATTGTAATCAGCATTAAATAGTTGTTTAGTTAAATTGTTCGATTTTGATTTTTTCTAAGAATAAAGCTAATTAGCTTATGCGTTACCTAGACGTTTAATGCATAAAACAAATTACAAAAAATGAGATTATTCGGACGTCTTGAGCACTACGTTCAATTATTTTATTAATGAACTTAAAGAAAAATTTGTTGGATTTTGCAAAACATGCTTAGCAAACTATTTGTGCCCAGTAAAGACTATTTGTTTTTCGTTAAAAAACTAATTTTGACACTAAGCTGATTCATTGCGATAATATAATAATATATAATGTTTCTAACATAATCTGATGAATCTAACACAATTTTCTATTTTATTCATTTACATTTTTAATGAGATAAATATATAATATACCCCAGTATCTGGTGTTCCGAACGAATCCAATTTTTGACAATAAAATAGTAAACGGCATTGTGAAAATAAAAATTTCAAATATAAATTTAAGTAACAATTGCTATTCTATCGCTTCGCATCTCTAGACAAACACTGCAACCAAGACTTGTTTTGCATTCAAATCGCTAATTGAGTTTGGCTTGGCGTAAAGCTTGTTTACTTTTATCAGAATATTAGACAAAGGATCCAATAAAGAATATGACGACGGATTGAAGAATATTCACAATAGCTTTGCTTCCGTTCGGGATGGTTATTTAAGCCTTTGTATTCCCAGGGCGAGATGTCATCGCCGGAAATATATAGGGACGGGAAATACCTTCAAAGTTAACGCATTTTGGATGAATGCAGAATTCCAGCCAATGTGTTCATGCAACACCTGATTTTTAGGTCCTTGGCAATGTTACGCCGAATCAAATTTTATCCAAAAATAGAAATTCCTATTGGTGTCTATGCTCGGAGATGAGATATTGGTCGCACCTGTTGTGAAAGAGGGAGCCACCTCAGAGGATATTTATTTGTCAATAAGTACCTCAGAGGATATTGGAACTCGTGAAAGAATACCGTGGCTTCCGAGAGTTTCCATTAATTTTTGTTCCTTTCTTTGTGAAGCAAAATAACTGAAAGAACTTATTTAAGACAAAATGATATATTTGCATTAGTGATTATTATTGCATCTTGCTCCATACAAGTCGATCTGCTTACTGAGCTAACACTAAATTGACAAAAGATAAAGTAAACGTCATCGAATTGTGCAAAATCATAATTTTGAAATAGTGAGTTTAAAAACCGCTTTTTAAGCCATTACGGCTGTCATGATAAACCAAACAATTTTCAATATTTAAATTCATTGACATATTTAAATATTTTATTTTGAAACCATTGTTTGTACCAGATGTCGGCATCATCTTGTCTTTCTTGTTGAAGAAACTTGTAGAGTCGGTCTTTGAGCATTCGAGGCTTAGTCAAATCAACCGGTAACGAAAAAGTTACATTAGTTCTCAGAAAAGAAGTCCAGTTGCCTGGATATGACACCAAAACCCATCCGAAATTTAACAAAAGAGTATCGATTTTGACAAGATTTCTGAAAACAGTAACCTCGTCAATTACCATGACGTGGCGTTTTACGTTATATCACTCAGACCACTGTGACAGACTTATCGGAATATTCAGTTGGAAAATGCATTAAAAATTGCGAAACTTTTGACAAATTTTGAGTTTCGTTACGGTATTACACGAGCTCTTTTCCCTTTTGTCCACTTCTTGCGACACCTTTTTCATTCTGGTTAACATTCTAGCTGTGTCCCTGTACCAAACCACACTAGCATAAAAATGGATGAAAATTTTTTATCCTTTCTCCGATTAACATGCACTCATCACTTTTTGATAAAACTCCTGCTACGCCCACACCAGCTAACGCTCGCAGTATTTAAGGATTGAAACAAATAGAGCACTTATAAATGTGTTATTCTAAACTACCAAATTTGATTGCGATACCTCCAAATAATTTTTTTAAATCTTCGAATAACAAAAACTGGGTCCAGATTGGAGACAATGTAAACAAACTACTGACTTGCTATCCATTTTTACTACTTTTACTTTTAATGTTTCAGGTTGGTGGTCCGAGCAACACCACACCCTAAGTTTTTATATGGTATTTTTTGCATATACACGCCCTTTCTAATTCTAACATAGTCTCTATTATTGATAGTTTGGCTTGAATCCACAGGCTCTTGCCTCATATTTTATCCTGCTGATTTGCATACAATTGATAACACAACATTTCGAAGCTTCGTTATCAATTTCATTTGCATAAATTAGAACTTTTTTTAGGCCTGAAAAATCTTAGTATCAATTTTATGCAAATAAGCAATATAAAATAAGAGATAAGATCCGTTGGATTCAAGCCAACCTATTAATAATAAAAATTTTAAAGCGTGCATACATACATATACATATATGCGACAAAATTTTCCGTTTCATGTATCAAAGTTTTTTTCGATCAAAAATAACCCAAATTTCTCAAAAACATGATTACTGTGTGATGAGCACTAAAACTTGCTCTAGAATAATTGGAATGCGATCTCCGGTCAAGGTAATCATAGTATGTTAAATTGAAATGAACGCTTCGCAGCCGAAATGTAAAGTTTATTTGAGACAGTTCTAAACTGAATTTATGATGTGAAGAAAAGGAGTTTTTAAAATTTAAATTCAAATGACATAATCTAATAATTAATTGCTGCGGCTGCATACAAATAATGGAACTTCAACTCGTCCCTGTCCTAAATGTTTTTGTGCAGTAATCTTGTTTAATTCAATAAAAGTTAAATTCCGTATTAATTAAATAAGAGAGAGATGTAACGAATATCATTTTTCTTATTTTGCTGTGATTCACACTGATTTCTGTAACGTACTCACACAGTAATTAACCACCTATTTAACCAACCGTACCAATTTAGCAGAACATACAGCAAACGGCAGCAAAGGCCCACAAAAACCTATATTTTTTATTTACCGTCAATTCATTGGAGGTGATTTCATTCATTTAAATGGAGTTCCTTTCTGTTCCAGAAGTTCAAGGCAGAATTTGAGAGGGAGTTTTGAACATGCAATTTACGGATTCCTGTATACCCTTTTTACAAATGGTTTGAAAATTGTATCTGTAGAGTATAAATCTTATTTCTTACGTGACTCTATTGAACAGCAACATCCTTTCCTTTTTAGAAATAAGACTTTGCTAAAAATCATGTAGATAGCGGCATCAAACTTTTTCAATAATTTTATGTAAAGTTTCGTTTCAGATTTCAGTGAACTTGTTGCGTAGGTTTTAAAAATGATTTGAACACAATTGGAGAAAGTTCAATATCCAGCGTATCTAACAGGGCAGCGTTGAGTGTTTAGTATTAAGTTTTTGTTTTACGGTTTTGCTTTTTACAAACACTGAGTTCTAAAGTTAACGTAGAAGATGCAAACTTAATTAAAAATTTAAAATAATATCTACAAGATGAGATTCATTAGTTATTGAGATTCTGTTGGTATTTCGGGAGAAAATATATCTATGTATGGTAAATTCAAACAGTGTATTTGCCGTGAAGGCAAAGCGATAAATTCCAAAGTCTGAAACAGGACATTGAAACTGAGCTTTCAAAGACTTGTGCAAAAAGGATATCTTAAATATAAAAATAAGTAAAAATTTAGTTGGAAAGTAGAGCATTGATTTATAAATCCTCTAGTGTATACTTGTACACTGGTAAAAAGTGGTAATATATATCAGTAACATTGAATCGTATTTAAATATTTCAAATAAACTGTTTAAAAAGATCAGATGAAAAATTGCCAGTATGCTGTAACCATTTTACACTCATCCTATCTAATAAAATATCTTCATGGAATATCCCAATATAATTGATTAAATTTAAAAAAATCCCCTTCAACATGCTCTGAATAGATTACAATAATCAAATTCTTTAGAGAATGCTTCATTTTGTTAAAATTCTATTGACAGTCAGTCAGAGCACTTGCTTCTTGATTCTTCACACAAAATTGATTGAAAGCATATTTGTATCGCTTCAAACTTTATAAAGTCAATTAATGGTATTGTTGATGTTTGAGAAACTGCTCTAGGTAGCAAATGGTTTTTTTCTCTCGAGCAATAAAATAAAGTTCCTTTGGTTCCTAATTTAGACTTAATTTTTTTTCGAAATCAATGTATTTGGAGTTGAATGAAAATATGAAAAATGTTCTTTATTTAAAACTTCAGGGATCATGTTTGACTTTATCCACCAAGACAAAGATATACATTTTTAGCCTTTTTATTTTACCCGTCTGAATAAATGTATTTTTATTGTTTTATAGTACATTATTCAGTTTTCAATTTCAAATATTAGTGGACCTTTGGCGTTGGCATGCATTCTAGCACGTGCTCAGAGCAAGCATTAGCAACAAGAATTCAATTCAAATAAGCAGCAAATAATAAGCAAAGAGTCATCACTACCACCGCCCCATCATCATCCTCTCTCTCTCTAGACACAATTCCCACCTAACCACAAGTGACATGGTCAACACCCATAAACCACTCATATCTCTCATTATACAAAATAGAGACTTCGATCACAGTCCGAACAGTAATGATACAACTAAGCATGCAATGTTGACGATGATGACGATTTGTGCATATGAACGAAGAAATCCCTATCTTATCTATCTAATTTACATGTGAAAGTAAATAACTATTTATTATCTATATTTTTATTGATATGCAAATTAGTTGGATAAGATAAGGATGTTATAATCATATGCAAAAGTCATCATCACTGTCAAGAGTACATGCTTACTACCAATCACAACTTTGCTTGAAACTGTACGACAATTATTATAACTGTCAGAAATTTTTGTAAAAGCTGTCATAACTTTTAATACTGCCTATATTAAAAACCAAAAGCCATTATAAGAAAATAAAACTAGCTACGATTGATTATCAAAAATAAGAAGAGGTCGATAAAAAATATATAAAACGAATCCATTAAATTTTTAAAATATAGGTTTATAAAATATTAGTTTAACGACCAACAATGTTTTTTCAGTTGTCGGATTGTCTTTACGTAATCGCAGATCGGCAGTGTGCATCGTCCCGTTTGCTAGAAAAGTTGAAACTGAAAAGGAAAAAATATTTAAGCATTCCATTATCTCTCAATCAGTAAATTTAAGCACTGGTATATACAATGCGGCAAGAACGTATAAAACACTTTTACTGTGAGTACAGTAAAACTTGTCTATAAACAAAGCCCAAGGGAAATATTTTCTTTGTACTTATAAGGAGTTTTGCTTATAGAGAAAACCTCTTTAAAAGAGAAATTTTGCTTATTATTAGTACTTCAACTGTTATTCTAATGAAAATTTGGATGGATATCATGCATAGGAAAATAAGCACTAAAATAAAATGGTATGGTAGGTGTGCACAAAAAGTAGCTTCGTAATTAATGATCAATAGAACACGACGTTACTGTTATAGGCCAGCATTTTTGATAATGTGTGTACAAATCATAATTTATTCGAGAAAATTGGAAGTATTTTGCTTATAAAGTGGTGTTTTGTTCTGAATGGATAGAAAAATTTGACTTCCTATTGGGAAGTTTTGCTTATAAGAAGTTAGCTTATAAGGGTGAATTTTAGCAAGTAAGACACAACTGGGGGAACTGAGTTGGTCTTATAGGGTAGTTTTGCTTACAAAGAGTTTGCTTATAGAGTGTTTTCACATTATTTTAAATATCGCAATGCTTCAAAGATACACATGCTTAAATTTGATACTAACTTTCCAATGTGCTCCTATAATTTAGCAATTTTCTTGTATCGTTTCTTGAGGAATGCGAGAAAAAAACAACTGTTTTAGTCAAATAGTTACTTTCTATATCTAATTTATTTTCTGTCGTTGAAAAAAGCGGTAAAACTACTGAAAATTGGCAATTTTGGGAGAGTTTGAGACGGCAATTGAAATCACAATATTGTTTTTCATATCTCATAGATGCCTGCAAAACTAATAACCTTGTTTTGTCAAAATACCGAATTAGCAGAAAATAAATGAATCAGCAGCAAAAGTTCACAAAATTCTAAGGTTTTCTCAAACATGCGTTAAAGGAGGTGGAATAACCCTGTAAGCAATAAAGCATGTGCAAAACATCTAAAAGTTTTTGTTTACAAAAATGCGGCAAAAATAAATTATCGCCTGGTGGTATCAAAAACTCAACAAAATTCAATCGTATGTCGAATTCGTTTTATTTCAGTTTCAATTGTCCTGGGTGTCATTAAGCAATATTTGTAATTTCTGATCTGACGGAAGGACATATTTTAGGAAATTCATCGTCGGGAGGAAATTTAAAGTCATGGCATTTGCACAACAGACCGAAAAATATCTCATATCTCATGCTAAAAATCTGTCTTACCAATTAGTAGATGGTCTGATCAGCACACATTTTATTTTAAGCTCAAACAAGTAAAACCAAAGTGTTATCCGTCTTCTTCTTGAAACTATCATTAGGGTGCAAATATGTAAACGGAGGAAAGTAAGGACCATAGTTCTTAATTTTAGTTAATTTCTTAGAAAAACTTTACAATGCCACTACCGTTTCCAGTAAACCTAATTAATGAAAAAGCTTCCCGGGATATTTATTAAAATTTAATTTATTTACACAAATACCTCTTGAAAAGGTTGCAACAATCAGATAAAAAGAAGAATGCTCTATATTTCTTCTATAAAATCAAAAGTTTGCGTGTACTATTTTTGAGATGCTTAGTTGTAACGTCGTTTACGCTAAAAACAAATAAACCTACAAAAGCTTTCTGAAATAGCAGTTCATATTTTGGTAAATTAAATCCAGCTTAATGAGCTGAAAAGATAAAAACATCGCAGTCACTATAACATCTGATGTTGTATAAGATGTGTATTACCGCCGTCCCCTCGATAGCTCTTAAAAGAACTCGTTATGCGATAATATACAGAAATTATGCTTCTTCCCTGTACGCGTTCTGGAAACTCTGTA
>JAQFYG010004289.1:0-11219 GCA_034694325.1 Entomobrya corticalis | reverse complement strand
GGCACCTGCAGATTTCAAAATCAATAGGTCAAATCCTCTAGTCCTTTACTATGTGTACACCAAATTTGGCGGAAATCGGTTAGGCCGTTCTCGAGTTACAGCGCGGACGGACGGACGGACAACGGCCGGAGTACAATCTTAGTAATTTGCGAACACGACGCAAGTTAATAAAGCAAGCATAAAAAGATGTAGACTAGCTAGCTGAAACTTGGTACATGGGGCTTTCGATGCCTAAAACTTCAATAAATATTTTTCTTTGCCTCGTGATCTCACTTGACTCCTTTGGCAAGGATTCAAACAAACATTGGAGCTAGCGTACTATAACAAAGAACCAAGAAGGTGTTTGATGACAAGGAATTTAATAAGAATATTCTCATGACTATATAAACCCACTTGACACAAAATGTAATTCATTCATTTCCTTGCACATGTTAATATGTTTACATATTATATACCGTTGGTTTTCACTAGACATCAATGCCGGCACGAGCATTCCATCAGCTCCAGTACAAGTAATCGAGTTTAACTATCAGCTGGATTTAACGGATGTGTTACAAAGGTTCCGGAAATTGGAAACAATTACAGGAAAGCTGAACATTACAATCAAACTAATGGACAAAGCTTTGGACATTTTTCGTTTTGATGCTACTGATGATCCATTGTCAATAAATAGAAAAGCATTTGAGAAGGAGATTGCAGCTGATTTTATCATCATTGCTGGTTCTGGTGCCCAAATCAAGTGTCACAAACTGTTTCTTATCGGTAATTAAAAATTGAAGCACTATATAAATAAATTGTACTGTATATTGCGAATGCCGTTGTAATCTGTTGCAAAATATTTTAGCTCAAAGCGACGTTTTCAAAAATACGATTGAAAGAAATATGTCCAATGGCAATCAAAACACTCTACAAATTCCTGAAATGACAGAACGTGGCGTTCGAGCGATGCTAAAATATCTTTACTGTGGGGAGCTCGAGTTGGCATCAGCAACATGTGAGGTAGCATTGGAGGTGTTCTTGGCTGCCCAAAAATACGTGTTTTTGTCACTTCGCAACGAAATATTCTACGTTATATTGGCCAAGCGTAAAGAATGGTTTAGTGTTGACAGTGCCCTTCAACTGCTCAAATTTTCAAAAAATCACCGTAGCAAGCCACTGGAGGAAAAAGCGATTGCTGTGCTGCTTTCGTATGTCTCAATTCTTCATACTTATTTTAAAAAATTATAGTGCTTTTATAATAAATATTATTCATTTGTAATGTTTTCACAGGAAATCAAAACAAGCTTTGCAAGAGTCTTCTGAATATCAGCAGCTATTTATGGACCAGAAAACTGGGATGGAATTTTGCACGGACATGATGTTTGCAAAAGCTAAATCTAATGGTGGAACCTAGTTTTGCCGTTTTGTTGGAAAAAAGTGATTTTGCTATGATTTCTTTTACGCTTCTTGTCAATTCCATAATATTATGTTTTTCGCATTAAGCGGAGCATGTAATGTTTGATTGACAGCAATTTAAAATCGTCGTAAAGTGTCACAGAAAACCCGATAGCCATAAATAAATGTTAGAAGAAAATTTATGTATACATATTAGAGTATATATTTTATCTTAAGGGCAAGAGTAATAATGATTATGTCAAACATTGCACGTGGAGGAAAAGCTTATTTAGTTATTTAATTGCTTAATAATTTAAAGATTTAAGACATTTCTGTCCCTTTTCAATTACCAAACTGGTTTGGAAATTAGGGAGCATCTAAACTTCTGTCTCAACCTAATATTTTGTGTCACCGTCACTGTCTAATTGATGAAAACAAGGTTTTTTTAAATCTAAAAAGTAGTTTTGTTTTTGTTTTGTTAGTGTATTTACATTTTATTGCATAAATAAATTTCTTGGGTCAAGTGTGTAGATTACAAGCTCGATAGAATTAAGTTAAACATAAGCATTACACTTTCAGATTTTGCTGTTGTTGCTGTTATGACAACATACATGTGTTGGATAATTGTTTAGTTTCATTTTATCAGTATTTAAGTTCAACAATATTTATCTTTAAAGATAAAATATTATTTGATAATCTGTACTATTTCCTTTTTTAAGACCTAATGTATAGTATAGCTTAAAGAAATCATATGCTTATTAATTGTCTTACGGATAGCAATATTTCAAAATATATCATACAATAATATTACTAAACTAAAAGTAACTATAGTTTACTTTCTTAAAATATACACTAACTACTAAGTTTATATAACATTGTAAACCAAAACTTATCTGATGAAACGAAAGATAAATTAATAACGTATAAACCATAACAATAATTAACTCAGGTTGGATCACAAACCGATGATATGGTTTACAATTATTTGCATTTCAAAACTAGACATAACATTGAAACTTCAAGATTGGGGACATGTCATTCACATTGCGCACAAAAAACGATAAAATCATGACATAAAACATTATTAACTAAATTTTGTGGCATTCCCGTGAACAACGAAGGAATTATATATTTGACAAGCTTATAATTTTTATTTTTATTGTAATTCTAATTTCTATTTCAGACATTATAGAATTTCATATTTAAAATAAATCCGGTTAAATTATTATGTAAAAGTATAGACACATCAAAATATAACGTTATGTCATGTTTTCTATATCAGGTTGCTTATAACTGCAGACTAGAAACCAAATATTATAATTTCAATATGTACGCTTGTTCATAAATTCCGCATAAGAAGGCAAGCAGGTTCAAACCGATTATAAATTAAGTCGAAATGGTTCTTTAAATTTATTTTGCGTTTTCCATTAAAACTCCCACATAAACACTTTTCCATATAAAACCCCAACTTAAATGTCTCTTATCTGCACTACTGTCAAAATTAACAAACCATGTAGAGAGTGTATTAAAAGTGACATAAAACATTTGAAATATATTATGGATATTTTAGAAGATAAGTTTTTTGCAAAAGAGGTGTCGAAGCAGAGCAAATCTGATCTCCATATGCAACTAAGTAAATATTCTTTTAAGGAAACGCAGTACAAAGTTTTAAGTTCTTCCAATAGTTTGAAAACAAAATTGAGTGAAAAAGTTGAAATCAGAACGATGCTTTTAAATTTTGCAAGAAAACAGCAAAAACGCTGGCTAAATACCTCAAGCGGACACATACTTCAATGGCAATTAAAACTTGGCCGCAAAATTCTCGGTTTTCCTTTAGTTTTTATACCCAGTAAATCACATGATAAAATTGTTGAAGTGAATACTAGTCGGACCGCATTCCTAATTTTGCGAGTAATTAAAATAATTAATCTTATTGTTCACGTAACACAAGCTATTCTAACTTTACAAAGCCTCCTTGAAGACAATTTGTCATTCGTTGGAAACATTCGAATAAAACTTACATTTTGGTTTTCACTATCAATTCTCGGAATTCTAGTCTATTCATTTCCTTTTCAAAAGGCACATGATTTTGCTGAAGTTATCAATACGCTTTTCCCATTACCGGAAGTAAAGTCTTGTCTAATAATAAAAGCAACATTTTCAAACATTACTGTATCAGCTTTATTTGCAGTAGTATTATATGGTGCTCTTATTATCACATCTGACCATGAACCAATTTCTGAAGCCATTTGTTCTACAAACTCAAAAATAATGCCAATATTTCTGTCAAATCCGGGCCATCAGTTTAAATTTTGTATAGGTTTAAGATGGACTTTAAATGTTTACGAAATATTGAATACTTTAGTTTTATCGGCGCATTACGCCTGTTTTGTTTTGCATAATAGCATGTTTGGCTGTTACGTCGGAATTTGGAAATTGACGAAAAGTTTGTTTTTGAAAACGAAAATGAAAAATTATGATTTTCAAAAAGAATATGAAAAGTATTGTTGTCTTCAAATTTACACTAAGCTAGTAAACAACTGTTTTCAAGAGAATTTGGCATTACCATTTAAAATCCAATTTGTCATGGTGACCATTAGTTTTGGTAGCGCTGTCCTCCAAAAAAGCTTTCGCAGTGTGGCGTCATTTGGAGCAATGTTTACTGGAATATTTGCGGCAATAAACATGTATATTCTGATTGCGGTTGCATACTATTTTCCTGGACAGGCTAACTACTTGAGCAAGAAGATTGTGAATGCCTGGAGATGTCGTTTGGAAGACAATGGAAAAGAATTTGAAAGAATGTCGGAGAGACGGCAACGCGTATTAGTGCTCAAAAAGAAAGTTAAGGCAACTCAATTAATTAAAATTCGGTTTGGTTCTGTTAGTTTTTATGAAAGAGGAACAGCATTGAATATGTTACACTTTATTATTGATTCCACAATTACTATAATACTAGTAAATAACTAAACGCATTGGGCTAGACTTTAGGCCAAGAAAAATAAATATGTATATTTAATCATTTTAGCCTATCAGTATTCAAGCTACTCCCTGATTCATTATTTGTAATTTTAATTTTCTTCAGATAAACTAAGACTTTTGTCCGAAATAAACAATTTTAGTTGAATTTTAAGCAATATTTATAGTTCCTGGTAGGTACATAAGTTAAATTATGTAAGAAAATATGTGTATCACATATCGTCATTATTACTTTATTATAATAATACTAACTAAAACATAAGTTATGGCACATGATATAATTTAAAAAAGTGGTTATTACAGATCTCGGCATATAATTTTTAGATAAAAGAGAAGAGCGGCAGCTGAAAATGTTAAAAACACAGTTTATGATTGTTATAATTAAATCACCTTCTGAGCCGTTTAAGCAGTTATTAAAATAAACATTCTACGCTAGTAAGCAAAACAATTTTTTATCAAAAACACATACATTTGGTTTATCATCATGTTTATCTGTAAAATTGTAATCGACGTGAGGTTACAACTAATAAAAATCATATAATGGACATTACTGCATACTAAATTGAGTTATTAAATATTCTTAAGTTTAATAAACACTCCTAAAACATATAAAACTAATAAAAAATTTAATAATTTTAAAGCATCAGTACCAGCACGATCAGTACTCATTTACACTTATATACCTACCAAATATAAGTATTACAGTAACAGTATTATCTAACAACGACAAAATAAACCTAGTAATTCTATTTCTATCTAGTATACCTACGTTTCCCACAAAAAAGGCAGTTGGTCCCAAAGCATTCAAAACCTTCACTAAATACTTTTCGCCTCCACAAACTTGATCCCACTTCCTATTTTGAACACTATAAAGCTTCCACTCTGCAATCATTTTTCTACTCAAATCAAACGAATAATGCACAACACGTAATGTGTAAAACACTTGAAAAGATCCCGCGGCCAACATTAAAAGAAGGACTGGATAAACCAAAACATGCAGAAACCTCCAGCCTACAATGCACAATGTAATTGTAACAATCATCAAATAAAATCCCAGTCCCATAGCAATTCCGGATATTAGGGTAGTCACGTATTCACCCCAGCTATGAATTATTTGAAGTTCTTTGTATTTCCGTATCACTATTTTTATAAAGGTCAAAGATGACGACGTAATTAAATCAATATTTTTGAATTCGGAATCAATTGTTTGCAAATGTCGCAAATGAATATGAACAATTTCAACTATCAAAATAACAATTTAATTTAAAGTTAAACCAATTTCGGTGATATGAAAGAAGTGATAACAGCAACTTCAAACTAGTACAATTGCACATTTTAGTGAAGATTCATTTAAAAGACGGGGACAGATTTTATATTTCAGGAAAATACTAAATATTGTTGGTTCAGCTATCAGTAAGCTACATACTATAAATGTCAGTAATCCCATGATACTCATCAATATAATAAATAAGCAGCAAATTAAACCAACCAAGTCATTATTCCTTGAAAATATAACTTGTTTAGATTTGTTTATTTGTTTCAAAATATTTAACTTTTGTTTGGATAAAAACTTTAAAATTGCATTTAATAAGTTTTTACTATTTTGCTTCTTTAAAACTCGAACACATTGCTTTGAGCGTTCAGATTTTTTGGGCTTACCGACTTTGTTTTCGCTTTTTATCTTAAAATGTATTAATGTATTGAAATATTTTACCAAATCCTCATGCTGGCAGTTAAGAAGGATTTTGAAGGACAATGAAAACGAAGAAATATAACTGAAATAAAATATTACAACCACATCACTGCTATTTTCACTAAGAAATATTGCTGTTGAAGCTGGTCCAATCATAAGTACTAGAACATATATTAGCGCAGATATTAGGTTAGTAACATGCAAATATGTTCCTATTTTCGACAATTTACAAAGAAAAACGTTGTTTTGATTTTATAACTGCTTTGAATCAGTATCTCATGTTATTACAAAATTTTGTCAAAACAATTTTGTCTCCATGAGATGGGAGTAGTGCAAGGCTTTGCACATTAAAGGTGTTGCCATTACTATTACTATTGAGTTTCTCTACGGATTTTTGTCGGTAAATTTCTCAATTTAAAAATAGAAACTAGGGATCACAGTTTTGGTAAACTTCTGCACAAGAAACTAAATGCTATGCAAGATTTTTTGTGATGCCAAAAGGATTGCTAGAATTATATTTATTTTGTGTTATAACAGTAAAAACAACAAAAGTATATGTTTTAAGTGTTTTAACAATTAGGAACTGGCTGGAAATGTCATTTATTATAATTAACAAAATAAATTGACTATCAATTTTACATGAACAAAAACATCAAATATTCTTAATTATCAATTTATTTTAGAATTGCCTAAAACATTTTTATATGTAAAGTTCAATAAAACGATATACAAGTGACGGCGGTTCAAAAGTTATCTTGTTGATAAAAAAGCATGCACTTAATTTGAATGCGCCTTAACAATTTAAATATTATTTAACAAAACGTTATTTTTTTGGATTGATTCTTTGAATTTGCAATAAATGACTCAGTGTATCTGAATTATTTAATTTAAAACAAAGTTAACAAATGACTATCAAATCATTTCGTTTTACATATTTATAACAAATTTGTTCCCTTAGTTATCAGCCACCAAAACTAATGAACTACAATCCAAAAAGTCTTTTAACCAAATTGCCTTCCTAAAATGAGCATAGCAGTGACCGAATTTTCTATGACGGAATAAAACAAAGTTGTAATTCTTTTCCTATTCAACACACCAACATCTCCAACATAAAACCCTGCATGTGTTAAAGACGACAGCATTTTTCTAAAATATTTTGAATTATAACCACTGACGTAAATTGTGTAGTTTCCAATCCCTAATCAATTCACTGCTAACTTCCAACGACCTATTTGCAAATCTTGCCATGCAAACAAATTGAAATAGTTAGGCCACCGTTAAGAAATTTACAAGCAAATATTTAAAAATTGGCAAAATTTTACATGCTAAAATGCAAATACAAAACAAAAAGGTTACAATGTAGAATCCGTTTGCAAAACAGGCAGCTGTAGCTTGTGAAGAACATTTTTTGCCACAATTATGTATAATTTGAATCTGCTTATATTCAAATATGATTGATTCTAAACTTAAATCACTTGTTTTTCGTCTCCATTTACTTTCAAGCATCAAAACTTGTCGTAGCTGTATAACTACAACAAGAATTGCTAAAAGAAATGACATAATGAGCGACAAAATCATATCTTTAAACGCTGCATAATGTACAATTAGACTAATAGTTAATCCCAAATAATATTTGTTAGAACCGCGTACATCAATTAAGCAAAATACGTGGTACAGCAACACGTTATACATTGAATTTTGCACTATAAAAAAAGCAGAAATTATAAAATATATGAATCCAATTTGTGTAAACAGAACCACTACATAACAAGCAAATATTCCTGGTAAATCAAGAGTTTTTCCAAGTAATTTTACTTCCTGCAAAATATGCACTTCAACATTTCTATTTAAATCTTTTTCACCAAGCTTTAAAAGCAAATTTATATATTGAGAAACATCCTTTCTGAGTAATCATAAATGTTTCAAAACACAAAGAAGCAAAACAAACAAGTGTAAAGTAAAATGTTGCAATTAGCTGGACTCCATTTTGCTTAGCTATTTCCTTTAGATCTACGTTGCCGTTGATAACCATAAAAACAAATATTAAAGCAATAAGTATATTCAGGAAAACTACAACAGTTCCCAAGTTGTGAATGCTCCAAAACGAGCATTTTGGTTTGTAAACAACCTGTTTTAATTTAAAATCCCATCATAAGACAAACGTTTCATGAAAGAGCTTATCTTGGACAAATTTTCAAAGGCTTAATGCTGTATATAACTGATTTGCGGCCATTTATTAAGTTTGATCCTGAAACTTACGTTTTCTGAATTCCGAGAAACATTTTTGTTTTTGTGAAAGCTAGTCTTAGGAAAACGTTTCAAACATCAAAAAGTTTACAAAAAGTTTTACCAGAGATACTATAATAAAAACAACTCCGCTTTGAAATAAATGTTCGACAAATGATTTCTTCAAATTATTACAAAAAAGTGGCATATGGGAACAAAGGCATAAGATCAAAGCAAAAGTAATCATAGGTTTAAGCTAATGTATCAAGGACACAAATTATAAAGCCTTGAGCTCTTATCCTTGTTGGTGTCCAATTAGAGTAATTGGCAATTTAAAAAATTAAGAAAAAACTGATTAACTATTCAAGATCGGTAAAGTAAGAAAGCCTCAGGTCATGAAAAATTCATGCACCTGTGGGACAAAATACAAATTATATTTAATGATTTTTTATGTAAGTAGAAATTTGTCTAAAAAATGATTTGCTATAATTTTGTTTCCGGATAAATATCCTAACATGTAAATATTTTGTGTAGCTACTTAAATCAGCATTGACATGTCCTAATGGGGAGACTGTTAAAATAAATAAATTCAAATTATCTTGTTGTTGCATAAAATATTCTGATGGACAACGGATTGTTTTCAAGTCAGTCTATATTGCTTCTTCATTTATATAAATGCGTAATGTTATAGCCTATTTAATTTGAAATCAAAATAAAGGTTTTTGTAATATGTTGATGATGTTAAATATATTATGTACTTGGTTGTATCTTCAAAACCATAAAAATAAGACTAAATGTCAAGAGAAAAACTATTTGAATGTAATTGTGCGAAGAATTTTATGTAGCAACAAGGAAATCGTAACTGTTTTATTAGAGATTATTTCTATTTTGACATAGCTAATTTGAGCAACTTTGATATTTTCACCAACCATTACATCAAATCAAAAGAGCAATTTGAACATTATTTCTTTTTATCCTAAATTCAGCAGTAAAACGGTAAATTGTTCACATTTGCACAGTTTATAATTTACACAGTAGATTCTTAAACTGACTGTGTCATTGTCTCGACAAAATTATATTGAGGAAATCCTCACGTCATAGTTAAATTTTGAATTTGACTATTTTAAATGACAATCTAAACAATTTATTTTTACAAGTTTTGAAACAATTGATTAACATTTTAATGCATGACTTTAAAATTGAATTATTTATCAAAAATATTATATTATGACGGTGCTCAGTAAAAACAGTAAATATACCTGCAACAGCTAAAACTGCTTCATTCGGCCCAACATGAATTTGAAATGGTGACATAAACTATTTTAAATAAGCATAGGTATAAAATTTAGGTTAGTTAGTTGAAATTTCAAAATAATTATTGAGCAGTTTGAAAAATGAAATGAGCCTTTTAATTTGCTGAGCAAATTTGGTATATATGTAATAATTAGTCATTCTTACATCCAGCTCTGGAGGACTTGTCACACAATCAGGTCTTGCCATTCCGTGTCTACAAAAATTCATTATGGAGCATGACCAGACGTTTTACCGCAGTGTACCCTGTTACGGGGTTTTGGGAATGATGTGGTTTTAGGGTAGCAAAGGTCCTGCTTTCGATATTGGTAACGGTAATTTTTCCTAGACCCAAGTACGGTGTCAAGGTTAAACGGTCCAAAAATGGTACGGTTTTTGTTTACTTCTAAATTAAAAGGAAAGAAGAAAATCAGGTTTGATTGATGTGCAAAACATAGTGCCGGCGCTCATTGATTTGTATTTTTGTTTTGTATTAGTGACTTTTGTTTGATTGTATCTGTAATTTCTTGCCAAGTTGACGAATAAATTAAAATTAAATTAAAATTTATTTTTTTCTTCATTTTTGTGTACATACTACAAAACGATATTTAAATAAAAGTGTAAAATTTGTTTACATTTAATACATCTTGTTAAGGCTCAGAGCTAAAGGGTTAATTTCCTCTAATGCTACGCAACCCAAAATAATCCAAAGATCAATTTGGGCTACTAGAGAGAGTACATTTTGAAACTACAGTGCACTCTCCTTATAAGAATCTTCCATATAAAAACACCTCTTGTCAAGAACAGGCTGTGGCACTGCCTATTATTTTAGTCTACAACTCTCTAAAATAACAACTCCGTCCAAGAACGTTTTTTTTCTGCACCTTCAGTACCAATTACATTAAATATAACCTCCATGTAAGAACACCAGGCTTTTTATCCTCCATAAATGCACTTTTCAGCACCATATATAAATTCGACAACATGCACTACAAGCGTTACATTTTGATACATTTACCTTACATGAAAGTCAACACACCCATGGTTTGCTCGGTAAATGTACTGAATTGTGAGAACAGCAATTCTGTAAGCAAATACTGCTTGCATATACCCTTACACTCCATATAAGCACATGTGCTCTTATAGAGAATTCTTTTATATAAGAACACTTCCCTATTGGAGCCAAAAAATTCTTTCTCTCTGTGGTGTTTTTATGGAGAGGTTGCACTGTACTTTCATAAAAATGATGAAAATGCTGCCTGTGCTGAAAATTGCCAGGTGCAAAAGCAAAAATATATATGAGGAGCAAAAACAGTAAACTTATGATGACGACGAAATAACTGCAATGAACGTTCTCTAGAAAAAGAATGTCAAAAACGAAAATAGTTAAATTTAACAATAGTTAAGTTTAGTAAAGTGCAGTGTTTGATACTTCAAAAGTGATAACAGGTATCATATGTCACGCCTTCTGTCAAACTGAAAAAGGATGATTGAATGTATCCAATGAAAAACTCCTAACAAATTATTAAGTACGCTACCATGTGAATTGAAATGGCACCGTAACGAAAAACTTTATTTTAAATAAATATGTAAACATATGAACCTATGTACCAAAGAAATCTATCATAAACGGGAGAAAATGAGGTCATATTATCAT
>JAQFYG010004288.1:0-11222 GCA_034694325.1 Entomobrya corticalis | reverse complement strand
CGTTTGCTTCTTACGTTTGTCATTTTTCTTGATGAAATCCTATGGCTGCTTTTAAAGGTAGTTATCCAAGTCCCACTAGCACAAAAGTAATTTCTGTTGTTGAAGTCTGTTGCTCTTTGCATTGGTTAACTTGGTTTATGTTACTGGAGTCGGTGTACTAGGCTGCTGGGGTACCGGTTATGGATAACTGTAGAGCTATAGCTAGGATGCCGCAGTACTGTTTCTTGGCTACTGCAGTACTGGATATAGGTTGATGAAGCACTGGCTAAAAGCTGTTGGAGTACTGGGTACAAATTTTTAGAGTCCTGACCATAAATTGCTGAAGTTTTGATTACGGTTTGCTGATGGAACGAATATGGGTTGCTGGGGTACTGGTTATGGGTTGCTGGGGTACTGGTTATAGGTTGCTGGGGTATTGGCTATGGGTTGCTGGAGCACTGGCAATTGGTGGCTGGAGCACTGGTTTCGGGTTGCTGGAGTACTTGTTATGGGTTGCTTGGGTATTTTTAATGGGTTGCTGGAGTATCGGTTATCATTTGCTGGAGTATTTGTTATGAGTTGCTGCAGTACTTGTAGTGAACCAGTAGTTGTAGTGTAGTGAGCTTGTTGAGTACTTGTTATGGGTTGCTGCAGTACTGGTTATGAGTTACTAGATTACCGGTTATGGATTGCTGGAGTGCTGTTGATAGACTGCTGCGGCACTCTTCGTAGGTTGAAATGTGAATGCTTATCATAATACACAAAACTTTGAATTCCATGCGTTATAGGTTTAAGGATTAGTGATTAGGTTAAGCTGAAATGTAACACGTCACTTTCAAAATATTGAACAGGGGGAACCCTTACTTGCATTCGATTTTCCCATGTTAAATGTCATAAGGATTTTCGAGAATAAAGTCCTCAGAAAACGTTTTTTCAAATTTTGGCGCTCTGGCTGTGCATTTGGGATTTTGGTTTTCAGGACCTGATTAAGCACCGTTTACACAACAAAATGATGTCCAATTCAGATCCCGAATTACCTACAACATGCCTTTGCTTGTAAGCTGGAAAATCTACGATTCCATCCATTAAATGCAATATTTTTTCGTGGAATATTTTGCCTTACACGTTCATGCAAATTCCAAAATCGTAATGAATATCTAGCTGGTTCAAAGCTCGTACCTACATACGGACCAAACATGTATTTAAAAAATCGACATAAGTCTTTCTGATTGCATTAAAACTTTTTGAACTTTTCCTGAATAAGTTCAAATGCTAATTGAACATGCTCCGTTACAACAAATGGCAGCGCAAACAAAAGTCTAATTTGATGCTGAACGTCATCAACATTGTGTTATAAGCGTTTTTTCATTTCACTACTAAAGTTTCTATACAATGCCTGAGCAAAATAAAAATGACATGCCCATAAATTTGCACTTGCAAAAGTCAAACCTACTGCAGAGACGATACTTTGCTCAAAATCCATTAGGACAGTTGTGGGACCAACAGAAATCGTAAACTCGTTCTTGGCAACAGCATCTATCACGTACTTGAATGACGTTGTCTTCTAATTAGGTAGAAGTGCATAAACCAAGGGAAATGACCAACCGTCCTTCGTGGATCCGTGTATTGTGACCAACTGAGCATAAAAGGAAGTAATTACGTCAAACGTACCGTCTTGCCCCCAAACATTACATTTTGATAGTTGCTTTGAGAAAAAAGAGAAATAAAATAAATATATATTTCCATTCATTTAACTCATCATAAATAGTAAATTACAATCCGGTATATATTTGGAGGTGATGGTTATTTAAAATATGACAAATAATAGTAGTTTCATACTTTCAAGTTTTCTTTGCATGCAAAAACTAGTATACGGTCAGAATCTCCAGTGTCGCTAAACAGGAACGCTTTTCCAGCAATCGTGCATTTGTCATTGTCCAGTAGTTCAATTTTTTTTCGGGATTTTGGCTTTCGAACACCAACAGGCTCACTTTTGTGACGAATGTTCCGACACGAATATTCATCTCTTGTGTTTTTTGTAGAACGGCTCTATCATACTTTGTCTGAACTATAGCAATCATATGTGCAGAGGAGTTTGATAATAGCGTACTTTTTAAAATCCTCTTCAAACTGAGCTTTTTACAACCTAGTAATCGTGTAAATAACATGGAATACTTAAAATAGAATCAGTCATGATATATTTAACTGTATTGTAGATAAATTGTGTTTCACTCTGCTTGCCTCATCGACTTCATTGATGAAACATACATGGCTCCGGATTTTATCACTTTAAACCTGCTTATCACTTTTACCTACCGCCAGTAAGATCTTCCACTGATAAAATTGTTCTCGTGAAAATATAGCTTGCTTTCAAATTTTCTGCTTTTTTGCGGTAAAAAATTTGGGTTTGGTATTTAAAGCCATTGTTTAAAATAAATAAAATTTCAATTTGTCTGACATGTTTATATGGGAAGTGTTTGAAAAGAACTGGGAGCAAAATATAATGAGCAAGTAACTTGACAAAGTAAGAAGAACGAAATGTCCGGCCAAGCCGGGAAGAAATGGTAATGAAATGAAAACGAATCAAGGAATGGAAATATTAAGATATGCAGATTATGGATTTTATATTCTTGAAAGTTAGTGTAAAAGTGTATGCTTTATTCAAAATGCCATATAAGTGCTCAATATTTCGGCACTGAACATTCATATTCGCTGTATGTTATTACTATGTTTTTAAAATACATGCGACACAGTAAAGTTTTATTTTATTTTTAGATGACGGTTTTGGTTCTTGTCAGATATTACTGAAGAACATTGTGTCAGCATCTCTACTTCGTATTGCAACAGTTTTACCATGAACTCAAATTAGAATCTAAAATCACAGTAATGGTTTCAATGTACTTCTAACTTACCTTTGTTACATTTGCATGGGCAGGAACTTAATGCCCACTCTTACCTATCTTACATACAATTTTAGAATGCTGATTTTTATTCATAATATGAAATTTTCATTCAATTGAGTCGTGGATGAATGCACCTGTATCTTACAATACGTAAACCTGCGAACGGTTAGAAAATGCGAACGAAAAACTTGCGAACTCTTTCCAAATGCAAACAAAACTTCTGCGAACCTTTTGAAAATGCGAACAAAAGGACTGCAAACTCATTAAAAATGCGAACAAAAAATCAGCGTGCTTGTCAATATGCGAAGGAAAATTTTTGCGAATTTTGCCTAAAAGCGAAATAAAACATCTGCGAACTTTGACAAAATGCAAAATTCTACATGCGAACTTTTTGTAATGCTATGACCTGTCCTGCGAGTTCGTGTCCGACACCTGTCCGAATTTTTAGCTTGTTAGCTCTAATATATATGGTTGACCTCTTGCCCCAGATGTCAAGTACACTCGTATTACGGTCTATTGTTTCTCATTTAATTTTCCGTCACCCATAACCCCCGGGTTCTGTTTCAACTTGCGAGCTCCATTACATGATTAACCCTTTACCCCAAATGTCAAGTAAGGTCGTATTATGGTCAACCGTTCTCATTGAATTCCCTGGCACCAAAAACTCTAATGTTCTAAGTTTTAGCTTGCAAGCTCCATTTCATATGTTTGACCTTTTGCCCCAGATATTAAGTAAACTAATATCATTGTCAACCGTTCTCATTGAATTTCCTGACAGTTAGAACCCTCAGGTTCTTAGTTTTAGCTCACCAGATCAGACTTATATGTTTGATGTCTTGTCCCAGAGGTAAAGTAAGGTCATTGGGCCGAACAATCATTTTATGGAATTTTCCGTCAGCAGAAACTTCCAGGTTCTAAGTTTCAGCTTGCTAGCTCAAATTTATATGTTTAATTCTATGCCCCAGGGGTCAAGTGAGGTCATGGGAGCCTGAAATTGTTTTTATTGAATTTTTGGTCATTACAAACCTCCGAATACTAAGTTTTCGCTAATTTCAGGATCAACAACACTATCAATTTAAATACACAGCACTGACCAAGAATCAGCAAGTCAAGCCAAGCAAGGTAGACTCTTTGCATATGTATTATTTTTTGTTGGCGTATTTTGGCGAATTTTTTGTTGTTGACAAAAAGTTAAATGAATAAAGTAAAGGCAAGAACATTGTGTGTTAAGACTGTGCATAAACTCGTGTGGCGTGTGAGCAGCAAAGCATGATAAAATCATCATCATCTCCACGCTTCTACTACCTTATTAAAATGGAGATGGAAGTAGATGAAATTTTTTTTTGATCTCATTAGATTGCAGTTTACGCGAGTGTCTTATATCTATATAAACCGTTGCGACCGTCCGTGCCCCGGCGTGCCATCTCTTTTACTCAACGCAAGCATTATGATTTAGTCTGGTTAGAAAACCAACGGAGACACATTTGTCTGATTCGTAATAAAATACTTAGGAACTTAGGACAAACCTTCGTTGCGCTTTGTCGAAAATTGTTCTTAAAATTATATAATGTAGTTGCTTTAGATGAAACAGGTTGCATCCGTGTCCGACCGTTGACGCAGCGGATGATGCAACCTGCGCAGTTTGAGACATTTATCGTTGGAAGTTACCCTTGACAGAACCAACAGTGTCTCTCCGTCCTACCAACCTTCGTCAAATGTGTCAGGCATTTATCGATAGAAGTTTCCTTAGACGAAACCAATAATGCGTTTTCGTCCCACCAAATCTTTGACGAAAATTTGAGACATTTATCAATGGAGGCTACCCTAGACAAAACGAACAAGACGTCTTCGTCCGACCAATACTTCGTCAAATAAGAGACACTTAGTGCTGGAATTTACCCTTGACAAAACTAGGCATTTATGGACGGAAGTTGCCCTAGACGAAACCAACAGTGCGTCTTTGTCCGACAAAACCTCCGTCAAAGGTGTGAAACATACATCGATGGAAGCTTCTCTGGACGAAATCAGCAGTGCGTCTTCATTCGACTCAACTTTTGTCTAAGATATTCGGTAGCGTTATGGAAAAAAGTCTGTTTTGAAGTAAAAAATACGGAGAAACGGTAGTCTGATTTACGCGTCGTCCAAGGTAGTGACAAATATTGGTTGCACCTTTTTGTGGTGAAAACTCTGCTGACAAACGTTTCGAGAATGGTATAATTAGGTTGCTCATCTCCTTCAACGGACGACATATTTTATTTGCCATAATAAAAACTTTACTGCAAATGTTTTTTAAATAAATTAAAATGCTACTTTATTAAATTAGTGAAATGTTTTAAATAAAAAGAAACCAACTCAAAGAAGTTGCTATGGATGAAACCTAGTTTATATATCCTTCCCACCAAACCTTCGTCAAAGTTGTGCGATTGAAATATCGATGAAAGTTACACTAGCCGAAACCGAGAGTGCAACTTCGTCCGACCTATTCTTCGTCTAATGATTTCTGTAGCTTCATAAGACAGTGAACTTAGATTTAACCACGTGCCATTAACTCATTTTTTTAAAAGAAAAACGCACACCACGTATTTTGCACGTAAAAATCATCGGATTTTAAAAACATCAATCAGTGGTATTCAGGTAAGAACAAATTTGGCTTGCGTGTTCAATTTGATGTCGCATTAGGTGGTTTTGGTTTTCAGTTTGTCAAAAAATTTGTGAAATAGTGATTTTACTGCCAGTTTTTTGGATGTTTCATAAAACTTTGTTTAATTTCGTTTCGTCAATACCTTATTGACAAAACAAAGATCACGTTCTGTTTTTCAATAGGTTTCAAAGTGTTGCACATTGAATTTTAAGAAAAAACTCCGTTTCGAATATCTACTATAGTAAAGTCCGTGACAAATTAGTATAAATTTAACTTAAAAGTTGGAAAGTGTCTAAGTAGTAAGTTTCGGTTGCTGTTCTTTTTAAAAAGTAAAATAAAGAAACGTTGATTAATATTTAAATTTTTTTAGTCATGTGCGACGACGAACGCAGGCGCACAAAGGCAGAGCATTAACGAAATAGGAGAGCAAATTGGACTACCAAAGAGCGAGTAGCTCAAGCCGAAAAACTTCGTAAAAGAAGATCTAAAGCTGCTCCAGAGCATCAAGCAGCTGAAACAGAAGCAAAACCTACAGTCAAAAGACACTCCAGAACAGGGCCAAGCTAAAACAAAAAGACAACGAATACTGCGATCCGAGGCTCCGTCAGAAAAGCCAGACACCGATGCAGATCAAAAAAAGCAAAATCAACGATCCGAAGCTACTCCAGAGCTGCGCCACGTTGAAGCCGTGAGAAGCCAAAGACGACGAAGAAAAAGAACCAGTGAACAACATGAAAGTAGAAACAGCCGTCGCCGTCTTATTTTACCTCCAGTTAAGTCTGTTGCCAGAGACTGGACTATGTGACCTGAAAGGCACTATTTAGGCCCTAAATCCATCTCTCGCTACGACTGTGGCGCGCTTCACTTTCCTTAAGAGCGTACTGCAAAAGGTACATTTTCAAAGTCGGGATCTATTAGGCTAAAATATTATGGTGATTATCCTAAAACACTGACAGACTGGCAATTGGGATCCCAAGATAACGGCAAACGTTTCCGGTCCAATATTCGAAAGAACAATATTGCATTTGCGTTTGCATCGTTTTATACGGTAAAGTTCAGTTCTGGGCCGCAGCCCATCGTCATTTACTGTCAAAGGTACCACAATACCGCACAGAGTCTCAACCAATCCGAAAAGCAAATCTATGCCCATATTTACTTTCTTGATCCTGAGTTTGCAAATAAGGAAAGACTCGAGAACCACCACAACAAGGACTGCAAGAAAGAAATGTTTGATGTTATTGACGATATCATACGAACCCATATAAGCCTTCTGCAGGCGCTTATAAAATGATGCGAAATGCCATCATTGAACGTCCAAGCAGCAATTCAATTCAGATGTCCCTTGTCAAGATAGACAACATGGCCAAGGACGGTAAAATCTATCGATTGCAAATAAAGTCGCTGCAGTGTTTGTTTCTGAAGATGGCAAGCCACCGTTTAATCGAGATGTATGCGTTCGTCAAATTGGTGATCATGTACTACAGAGGATTAAGTTTTATAGTCCCAACTGCGATGCAATGATATATCCTTTACTTTTTCCTCATGGAGAACTAGGATGGCAACCTAAACTTGAAAAGATACGGGTAAACAACAGTCCTAATTGCGATGAAGAGAACGATGACTCAGAGAAAGAAAGTAAGAACATTTCAATGTTGGAATTTTACTCATACCGCCTCCAAGAAAGTCGAAGATTCAACCCTTTTTTACACGCCGAAAACCAGACACAGCAGTTCATAATTGACGCCTTTCTCAAGGATGAAACTAAGAGACTTCAGTGGAATCGGGACAACCAAAAAACGCTACGAGCTGACCTCTATTTCAGACTAATGAATTACGTCCACAATCATGCAGAAAATATTGGTCTAACACCTGTACGGCTAATAATCCTGCCATCTTCGTTTAATGGAGGGAAACCAGCACTGCAACAAAATAATCAAGATGCAATGATATTGGTTGCTAAATTTGGAAAACCTGACCTTTTCATTACTTTTACTTGCATGTTGTTGCAGCTGTCTTCTATTTGAAATTGAAACAGTTTCTCAATAATATTACATGTAACAGAAGAGGAAGTCTAGGAAAAGTAAAGCCTTTCATGTATGTCATCGAGTTTCAAAAGCCAGGCCTTCCCCACTGTCACATGCTGTTTTTCTTAGACCCATATGACCTGCTGAGAGTACCTGCTGAAGTTGATTCTGTTGTTTGCGCCAAAATTCCAGATGAGTCGGATACTCAACTCTACAGGATAGTTCAAGGTTGTATGATACATGGACTATGCGGTGAAGTCAATCGCAATAAAAACATAGAATCACTTTGCATGGCAGAAACAAAAGGAATAAAAAAATGCACCAAAAACTTTTGCAAGGATTTCCTGGATGCAACTGATTTGAACGTAGATGGCTATCCATACTATCGCCATCGTAATGATAGAAGAAAAGTTATTAGTCGAAGAGTTGAGTTGGATTACCGTTGGGTTCTACCTTAGAACCCGTACCTGACCCGGCAGTACGAGGCACATATCAACGTTAAAGTTTGTTCATAGATTCAGAGCGTAAAATATATTTTCAAACATATTTAGGGTCATGATGCTGCCGTTGATAAGATCAGGGAAACAGGAGAGAATAGAACGTACGTGGAACAATGTGCAAACTTTCCTGGATACTAAGTACATATCTGCTACAGAAGCCATTTAACGAATCAGCAAATATGAGATGCATGGTAAATCGCATGCCGTCAAACGTTTACCTGTGCACCTGCCAATGCAGCAGATGGTTTACTTCATGGAAAAAGAAGAACTGCAAAGTCTGACTCAGGCGGATTAACGTGGTACAAAGTCGACAATCAGTGGTTTAAGCTGAACAAAGTGGATAAAGAAGCCCGTCAAATCCCATACTGTGACATACCGTACCACTACGTATGGAAGAAAAACAAGTGGCAAAAGCGACAGAGAGGTGCACCAAAAATTCTCTCCAGGATGTTTTCTGTATCCCCAAAGGATGTGGAACGATTTTGTCTCCGACTGTTGCTCAATCACAAACCAGGCGAGTCCTTTTTCCTTAAAGCCTTTTTCTTTGTAAAATTAAAAACGTTGTAAAGAAAATATTAAAATTGATCACACTGAAATTTAAAGCAAAATCGTTTGAGGACCTTACGTTAGTTGCAAACGATCAACATGCTTCGTTTATGCTGGCGGCTAAAGCTTTGAATTTACTTTAAAATGATACGGAGTGAAAACGAGCCATAAACGAAGCGCGTTGCTTTCGAATACCGAGGGAGCTTCGGATGCTGTTTGCAACTATCTTAAGTCATGCCAACCCGACCAATCCTAACGTATTGTACAAAACTTTTAAATATGCACTTTACGAAGACTATTCCTTTGATCATAACGAAGAAACCGCTGAAAACATGGCATTTAGGGATATCTGATGGAATTCAAAAAGAGTTGTTCCCACTTTGGATTGCCGTCTCTCGTGGACGCATCAGCACCAGAGGTATTTGACCCTGCATTTGAAGCACAAGAGGCTCCTAACCTGGAAGCAATGATGAATGTTGGGCAGCGTAGACCGTATGACATTATTGTGGATGCATAGGATGTGCGCTGATCACATAAATAAATACCTTTTTCTTTCTGGAGCTGGAGGAAGTGGTAAAACGTTTGTGTACAAGGCTCTACTTTTAAACATTCGTGGCCGCGGAGAGACCGTTAGATGCGTAGCACCAACGGGATTGGCAGCAACTCTCCTTAAAAATGGTAAAACCATCCACCGTGGATTTGGAATTACCATCCATCTAACTGAAGATACCGCATCTTGGTTTTAAGACGAAACATAGCAATGGGTTGAGTTGGAAAATTTCATATTAATTATCTTGGATGAAATTTCAATCTTTCATTTTCATCAAAATACCATTTTCATCTATTAATAGTAGTTAACAAACTCTGAGGGACATAAGGAAGTGTGATGAACCATTTGGAGGGATTCATTAGTTAAATGTGGTGACTTTCGTCAGCAACCAATCGTTGTTCTTCATGGAAATCGAGTCAATATCTTTGAAGCGTGCGTCAACAGCAGCCATTTGTGGAAGACATTTACGAAATTACATCTCACCACCCATATGCGTGGTAATCAGAATTAAGTTGGATTCACAGAGTGGCTGCTATCTATTGGATCGGGCATGGAGGAAGGAAGGCCATCTGACTTTGTCAAAGTACCACCCGAACTTCTTTGTAACGACGTAATTTCCTGTTTTTGGTGATGATATTCAATCATTGAAGTCTAATGAACTTGCCTCAAGGGCCATTCTGGGTCCAAAAAATGAGGATACTCTCAAATTGAACGAAAACATTCTGGCAAAATTACCTTGGGACCCAAAAACTTACATCAACGTTGATTCCATTGCCAACTGTGACAGTAAAGAAGAGCGTAGTCAATATCCTCTCGAGTTTCTCAACTCTTTAACTCCAATGGGACTGCCTCCTCATTCTATCCGTCTCAAAAAAGGATGCTGAGGACATTACTTAGAAATTTAATTAAAAAGCAGGAGTTATGTAATGGCACAAGACTTATTGTGGAATCCTTAGGTACTAACGTATTCGAGTGCAGTTTGTTCACTGGCCAACATAAAGGCAAGAAAGTGCTGATACCTCGAATAAAGCATAAGTGGACAGACAGTGACTGTCAGGATTCGGGAGCAGAGGAATGGAGGTTTTTGCTGATTAGCATATAGAGATAAGATTTGCTTAATTATCTCTTTTTTCTCGATGTCCTATGTAGCAGTAAATGGGGCTTGTGCTCGCTCCTTCACGTTGTAGAGATAGCTAGTCATGTCATTTTGTTTCTTTTTTCTGATTTTGTGTGAAGGCGATGATGTGCATGTACACTCGCCTGCAAAATATTATAATGTCTTGAGATGAGCTGAAGTTCATATTTTCCGTGAAAGATCACGGTCATTGTAACCAGTCGAAACTGGATTTGATTAGTGCTGCAGCAGCAAAAGTAAGTCTGTATTTTTCTCTAGAATTTATGTCTCGAAAATCCTGTTACTTGTTATCTGGGCTTGTTAATAGCCATAATAATGTAATGAGGGAGTTTCACTCCTATTTTGTAACATTATTCTTCGGGACTTTGGCGTGGTATTCTCCTCACTTTTATGTAGTGATCCGCACAGTTTTTCTTATTCGTTTCTCTGGCTCTGAGTGAGTATCACTCGTTGTTGTATCGACTCTGTAGGAGCAATAACGTTTCCAATTTTCTGTAAATTGAGTCTTGATTTTTTCCAGAGTAGTTGTACCTAGGAAAGACGTTCTGTAAACTCGTTGTGAGTAAAACGTCAATTTGTTAGTTAGAAAGTTGCATCATTTAGCCCTGAGAGATGGGAGTAAATCTACAAGTATAGGTTAATCCATGAGATAAATTTCCTTGAGTAGATATAATTTTGAGCAACTATTCAACATTTTAATTTGAAATTTACTTCTTTGAAACCTGTGAAACTTTGTAAATTAATGTCTATAATAGTGTGTTGTTTGTGTGATAAATAACTGAAAATTACACAGTGTTCTTCTCGACAATTTATCGACATTTTGTTTCATAAAAGAAGTACTTAACTTACACAAGAAAGTATTTGACAAAGTCCTCGTCCCCTGTCTCAAAGTAAGCCACAGTCCCTAGTCGTTGCATAAAGAGGGAGGCTAAACAGGGAGGTTG
>JAQFYG010004287.1:0-11224 GCA_034694325.1 Entomobrya corticalis | reverse complement strand
AAAAATTTACATTTTATTCATATATTTTTTCACGAAAATGTAGCCAAATTAACAATTTTACTCCCATTAGTAATATCTGTCCCACCACAAATAATATTAAATCCGGTATCCCTCCCAATTATTTGTAAAGCTGCAATTTCCCCCCGGGTTATTCCCCCGACAATGAAAACCAAACAATTCCTCCCCCTCCCATAAGCGTCCCCGGTTGACTTCAACTTTACAGATGTCATCTTCTCAGGAATTTGGTAGGGTCTTAAATGATCCTCAATTTTCTTTTCGGCCAAGGCACTATTCATTTTTGGCGCCACAAGTACTGATAACACCTCCTCAACAAGTCTGGCAACAAATGGTGAAAATTTTCCGTTAAAAATATAAGATGAATGGTTAGCTGTACTGAGGTCAACCATGACATTTGATGGGGGCGCCAGTTTCTTCAGAATTTGCTGGGCGGAAATCTGAGATCCTTTTGAATTTGGAGATGCTCCGGTTGCCATGGAAACGTTCATTAAATTTTGGTTTGTCGCACTTCCTGTGGAACTGAATGGTGACGCCGCACTGGTAACCTTATTGACCACTTGTCCGATTCCTTTGGCGTTTACTTCGATCCCCCTGAAGTGGTAGAGGAGACCCATTTTCTCTAAGTTTTGTAAAGTCATCAAATGTTTGAAGCCATAACTTTGTACAAATTGGGTCTTCAAATTCTTGGAGTCTCGGAGTCCATCTTGGGCGAGTGTCGCCAAACAAAAGAACCTCAGTAACCGAATTGGATCAAAACTTCGTGCCATCGCATTTTCAAAATAATTTAAGGTCTCTTTATTATCCGAGTTGTCTATGATGTTATCCTGAAGGTCGACAAGTTTTTTTAAATTGACCTTTTTATTATGAAGAATCGCTTCAAAAGCACCAAAGTGAAGCACCAACATTTTCTTCAGTGCCTGAATCTTTTGAAGGTCTGTCGCCACAAATTTCTTCATTTGTTGTAAATTCAGACCTGCGCTCCCATCCTGCATCCTCCTCGCCTCCTTTTCTTGGGCCAAAAGATAACTGACGACCTGTGAAAAATGGAGGTTTCGAACTTTCTCGAACACTTTGTCATTCGTGATATTATGCTTTAATGGAGGATCCTTTCCAGTGACTTCGATGCCAAACGTGAGGTTCTTTCCTTTAATCCCAAACATTTCATCAAGTACAGCTTCATAAGATAACGGTATCATCATTGGCGTCACCCAGTCAATGTCACGATCAATAAGGATGAGTGTCGGAATGTCTGATTCCTGGCGGTTATGTGCCTTCAAATTATTTGAATAAATCCGTTCGAATTCTGCTTGCATCCTCAGTATACTTTGGGAGTACTGACCAACGGCGACAACATGACTAAAGTCTCCATAAATGCCCCTCAGATTGAAAAGCGCCTTGGCTATCGGTGCCAGGTATGATGTATCCTGATGTAACCACAGTTGGGCGACAATGTCGTCGAACTCCAAGCTTAGAATGTGGTCCTCCAACGGAATAAGCTCATAGGAATATTGGCTAAGTGTTATGTGTTCGTAAATTCCTTCGGATTCGAAAAGGCTGGATATAACGTGAAGTAACCGTGGCACCACGATGACCCCATAGGTCATTTTAACGGAACGACCTTGATTACTGTTAACTTGATCACAGACTAAACGAGCGCTAATTAAATCTGATCGAATCAGATAAAGACATTGATTAACTCCAGATTCTAGAGGTTGAGGTGGTCCACATTTCTCCAATTGATAGACCTTCTCGACTCCCAAATCTCTGAAAATTTAAAAATATAATAGATAATTAATAATAATAAACTAATCAATTCAATAATTAATTATGTAAGTTAATTTCTACTAACTGTAGGAATTTAAAATTAGCAATCAGGTCCAGAATGGGGGTCAATTTGGAGTCAATCACCAAAATCTTCTTGCCACGTTTCAGTCTCAAAGCCCTTGATAAATTCTCTCGGGATACGGCTCTTATCAAGCCAATGTCAGGTGCCATGATGATCACTGTTAAAATCACTCAAGATAATTATTATCTGCCTATTAAACATTTAAATTAAATTTAAATTAAATGTCTTCTGTAATTTAAGATCCGGAATGATGATGATCTTGTTGTGATCTAACAAGTGAGAATAACATCTGCTTTTTGTTTTTATTTTGAGCTCCCCAAAAATCATCTGTTTTTTTGACGACCGACATGACTTTGTTCATTTGATGCATTTTTACGTTGCCATGGCAACCAACAATAATTGTTTATTAATCACTTTTTAAGTTTCATTTTACCCCCAAAAACAAAGACATCAGTTTATTTTATTTCCCATTATTATATTTCCATTGTTTCCTTTATTTTTAACGGTAAATATATCACAAAGGTATAACCATCACCCAGAATAAAAGTAGTTTAGTTAATAATTATGTTAATTATCATAAATAAAAAATTGTCCGTTAGTTTATTTTATTCAGCTCGGTTAAATGTCATTGTCCATGAAATACAAAGTCTTTTGGCGTTTTTTATTTGCCGAAGCCACCGCCAATGCCACCAAATCCACTGCCGAATCCACCACCACCAGAGGATCCTCCATAGTTGCCACCGCCACCAGAAAAGCCGCCAGTGTGACCGCCACCTCCAATTCCGCCTTGTTTGCCAAAACCGCCACCGCCATATTGACCGCCAAACTGGTTATTTGCGTGGACACCTTCATAAAATGGTAACCATAACAATTAGAATTACATTAAAATTTATTTTAAAAAATTACTGGTCAATTTTAAAGTTTTTAAAGATGTTACCTTTTCCAATGCCGGCAGCATAATTGTTGCCCCCAAATTGACCATACTGAGCATTATGACCTTGTTGACCTTTGTTGGAGTACACATTATTAAGACCCTTGTTGTTAACATTATGATGACCAGCGATAAAGTTGCCTTCATTTGCTTGGTTATTTTTCTGGAGGACGTTGGCATGGTGACCGTTGAAGAATTGTTTTCCCGCTTGATTATTATTGAAGGCGCCTTCGTCTCCATATTTGTTATAAAAGTCGTGGTCATCCTTGACATCATGGAACTGATGACTCTTGGAAAACTCGTCCTTGTGATGAGTGTTCCTGAAGCCCTTTGTGGCGTGACCCTTCTTGTGACTCCCTTTGTTACCGAATCTGACACCTTTAACGGCTTTTGTGGCGACATTGTTGTTTCCGTAAACGGTTCCGTCGTTTTTCGCTGCTTTTGAGACGTGACCAAGTTGACCGAAATTACCTTTTTTACTGGCTTTGTTCACATTTCCGTTGTCGACCTTTACGTGACCTTGGGTGCCTTGGAATCCTTGGTTTCCTTTGAATCCCTTGGTGCCATGTTGACTATTTTCGAACTTGTCGTCGACCAACTTGATATTCTTGTTCAAGCCTCCATAGTTTCCTCCAAATTGGTTCCCTCCACCGTAGTTTTTACCTCCACCGAAGTTCTGGTTTCCTCCAAAGCCTCCTCCAAATCCTTGTCCACCGCCGTAGCCACCTCCAAAACCTCCCCCTCCAAGATGACCACCACCACCTCCAATACCAATTCCTCCAAATCCTGTAGCAGCAGCTTGGAGATCTCTCTTAGCGACAACAACTGAAGCAGGGGCAATGTCACTAGTGTCACCTTTGGCGTCAGTAACTATGGCAACAGGCACATCCTCCGCCTCCACAGAAGAAGACGCCACCACCAAAACAACAAAAAGCCCTAAACTGGGCAACAATCTCATTTTAAATATATTTTATTTCTACTTTTCTCACAAAAAAATAACAAAAATATTTTATTCGTTTCCCAGGCAACCAACTCAACTGAACACACAGAAGCTCAAGAGAAGAATGCGTTGATATAAAAGAGGAAGCATGGAATTTATACTGCAACGGTTAACATTTTAACTTTAACGCCAAAAAAACGCGTCTCTCAAATCATCTCATCGTCATCATTTAAAAAAAAATTATTTATTCCAGCTTATATCTCTCGTCTCAACCTGACACCATCATCTCACCAATCACCATAGCAACAACAGTTTAAGTTTAATTGATGATAGCACACACACAGTGATTCAGCGTAATTAAAGGGAAGATGGATTACTCCAATGATGGCACCGACCAACCAACCAACCATAATCATTCATGATTCATAGCGAAAACGATAAAAATTCATAAAAATTGTCCAAGAACCTGAACTTGAATAAGTACCTATATCACAATATATTATTTTATTTTTATGTCGAACAAAAGAAAAAAATTCAAGTGTTTTTTTTAAAGGAAGGTCGAACCGATTCAGTTAATTTTTTTGTTTGTTTGTGAAAATCTTTAGTTTTGTCATCTTTTGCGATAAAAGTTGTAAGATCCTGTGTTCTAGTGGATATTTTGATGATGATGATGATATTTTTCCACGCCCATCATCTTCTCATCTCTTCTGGCAGCGGAGATGATTTGATTATGTCGTCGTCTGTACCTCACTGTACCATTCAGAAAATGACAAATTTTTAAAGATAAAAAAATTATCATATTATTAACTACCGGTAGCATTGTAAAATGCGATATAGGTAGTTTATGCGATTGATATCCTGTCTGTGTATGTGTCTGAAGACACAATAAATCAAAAAAATACTTGACCGATTGACACCAAATTTGGTACATATTTTAGTCGCCTGGGTCAAACCCTTTGAGGTCAGGAGGTCAAAGGTCACATGGTGGTATATGTAGCACCACATTTTTAATGCATAACTCGATAGAAGGGACAAAACTAAACAACTTTTATGAAGACACCATGGGTCAATTCATTCCCTCTGGGGCGCTGAGGGTCGCAAAAGGTCACTTGCATTATAAATAGTCCCTACTACCGGTAGTTGTTCATGTGTGTATTGTTACCCTTCTCGATTCACTTTGTGTACGTGACAGATACGGCAAATTGACACAACAAAATGGATAAAATATTATAATATATTATGGCAATTGTTTGTTTTGTTGACACTTCTAACGTTTTAAATGTCAAGGTAGAGGAAATACGTTATGATTTTTTAACAAAAAAAATCAATAATTTATGCCGTTGTAACGTCTGGCTGGTTTTGTCGACGCGTTGCTGGGTAACACTATCTTATTTATCAAAATATTTAAAATAATCAATATCAACTGTGTAATTTTATTATAATTTGCATAGAATTTTCGAAAAAGTTTTTCATTAATTAAAAAAATAAATTTTGGGAGATTTAAGAAAAAAAATTTAGTATTCACTCACGAATCATTGTGGTTATACGTTAAGGTCCGTGGTCCATTCGATTCCCTGAAAATTGCAATGAAGCAAATAATTGAATAAAAATTAAGATGATCATCATCACAATTCACATCATCTCGAGCTGCATTTAAAATAATTTTGCGATAGACCATAACCATTTCCCTGATTTTATGAGCTGCAAACACAGGACAGGAAAACCACAAACAAAAAATAAGCATTTATCTTGAATTTTTGAACAATTTAGCAAGCCATCCACCAACAATTGATAAAATAACAGCGTAATATTTTCATTGTTTCAAGTACATTCAACCGTGTCATCAAAAAAGTCCGTCGCCATTGTCGCCATATTATCATGTGCAAAATGGTATCCTAGGCAACGGCAACAATCGCAGCAAAATAAATCACTGATTTTTATTTACTGTTCAACAATACGTTGGATTTGATTTTGAGTTGAGAACCATGTAAAAATCCTAATTCATTTTATCAATAAAGTCATGCAACAATGCATTTGTTTACGTATATATCAAAACGACGCATTTCATATTCTCACTATGCCCCAAATATTTTCTCAAGAGGCGCGCGGAATTTGAATTCACATGTTTTTATTTTGGAAAAAATATATTGTGATTCAAGCAGGAGGAATAATTAAATGCACTTTAAAAATGGGATTTTCATTTTAATTGGACAAAAGCTAATTGTTGATTAGTTAGTCAGTTTTAATCAGTGATTAAGATGCTGCCAATTAATTTAATTAAAAGTTTGGGAGTTAATGTGCTTCAACCTGTTAGTGCTGGAGCTGGGATTGGGCACGGATTTAAATTTAAATGTTCATTTTTGGCAGTGACTTCTCGACATAATTATCAGAGATACTCCGCATCAGTGTCTTCATCATCATCAAAGGCTGATTTGGAATTAATTAGTAAATTGGCTGCTGAGGCTGACGCCAGCGCTGGTGGCGGTGAAGAAACCGGTTTGGTGAAAAAGGATGGTGCTGACGCTGAAAGCTCGTTAACAAGTAAGTCGACAATTAAAGTTAAAATTAAAGTTGTTAAATTAATATTTAAATACGATTTTTAATTGTTGCAGGCAGAGGACCACTTCCGTTAATTACAAAACGAGAATTGGAGTACGTCCATCCCAGCAGGACGCCACGTCAAGCCTGGGTCGAGAACCTGGACACCCTCGAGGAAAAAAAACTGGGACTAGTTGACCTCCATCCAGATGTCTTCGGAACCTTTCCCAGAGTTGAACTGATCCAAGCTAATATCCGGTGGCAGTTGCTTTATAAAAAAGTGGTACGTAAATTAAACTAAACTAAATAATCAATTAAATAACTATCCAGACATTTAACTTTTTAATAATTATTATTTAAGGATTGGAGATGGATGCCCTCTCGAGCAGAAGTCCACGGCCCCCACACAAAACCCTGGCCCCAAAAAGGTCTAGGCAAAGCTCGTCACGGTGACCGTCGCTCTCCAATTTGGAAGGGCGGCGGCAAAGCACACGGCCCCCGCGGACCTCGAACCTCCTTCTACATGCTCCCCTACTACAAACGCATTCACGGCCTGACCTCTGCCCTCTCCGTTAAATTGGCACAAGACGACCTAAAAATCGTGGACAATCTGGACATCAACACTACAGATCCCAAATATTTAGAAGATCTCGTCAGCCAACGCCACTGGGGCATTTCCGTTCTCTTCGTTGACGACACCGACATCATCCCGAAAAACATCGCGTTAGCAACAGACGCCATCAGTCACATGAATATAATGCCAGTTTACGGTTTAAACGTCTATTCAATGATGAAGCACGAAACGCTTGTTGTGACCCTCGCCGCCTTACAAAAAATTGAAGAAAAACTTGTCTTAAGTTTAAATCGTCATGAAGCCAAGGCCCCGATGGGCAGGAAACAGCGTCATGCGTTCGTTTAAAAAAAAATAAATAATTATTTTAACTGGTCATTTGTAAATTTGTAGTCAATTCAGCATTTTTTTCTTTATTATTTTTTCTTGTTATTTTTCATCATTATTTTTTTCAACAAAAAAAAAACAAACGTCTTCTTACAGATTTAATCAGTACGGCTATTAATTAATAGTCATAGTAACAAATATTTAATCGTATAACTATTTTATAACAAGAAATTATATAATTTATAATTATAATAAAAATCCTTTAAAAAAAGAATTACATGGGATGATGGATTAGCACCGTTTACGACCGATTTACATAAAAAAAACATTTAATTAAAGTCAGAGATTTAATTAATTATAACTAGGGTTAATATATTACTATTTAATAATGATTTTTCTTTTTAAATAAGTAAAATTATTAATTGATCAATTAAAAAGATTAACTTTTTTAACGTATCTTGTTTTGTACTTAATAAAAAATGACATAATTCTGTTTTATGCCAAATGTCAGCTCAACATTTTTTTAAGAATAATTATTCTTTCTTCTCTATTATTTACAATTAATTAGTTAACTATTTATAATTAAGTTTTTTTTAGACACCACATACACAACATTCATTTCCTTCTTAATATCTTTAAAAATTGGCTTCAAAAGTTATTAATTCTCCGGTTAATAATCACTCAAATAATTACTTAACTAAAAATCAAACATTTACACACATTTTTAACTAATCTTAAAATTATAACGGACTTGGCATTTTTTTAAAGAACATCATAATAATTATTTATCATTTTATATAACGACTACATTGTCAAAATGCAATCTTAACTTGATTTATAACTTAACTTACTTTACATTTATATTCTATAAATTCTTACAATAATTAATTAATTAATCATTTATTACTTGGCTTCGCTTCCTTCCACAATTATCTGTTTTGTATTTAAATTCTTTTTCATTTTGGTTCTGATTTTGATGCGGGCGGTTATGGTGTTTTTAACAGTTTTTTTGGCAATATATTATTATCTTTAATTGTACGAACATTTATAATTAAATCTTGTCACGCTTACATTTTTAATACCCGTTTAATACTAAAAACAATTAAGCTGATCATCAGTAATTATGCGCAAATAATTAACATTTTTGGCTGCCTCTCTACTTGAAAAAGACACGACACGACCTACTAAACTACTTCACATTTTTTAATTATTTTATGCTGAATTGCTTGTAATTAAGATTTAATTGTAATCGGTTTTAAAATCTCTGAATCTGAAAGCATCTATAATTTTTTTTCTTTTCGTTACAGACTTAAATTTTTTAACAACTTTTTGAGGAATTTTAATGGAATAGTTAACAGTTAAAAAGTGATCTGAGCAGAGGTTTTTAATTAAATTTTGGAGAAGTTAAATTTAATTATTTTAGAATCTCATGTTGAACTTATCAGCGAGGTCATCGACTTGATGTCTGAGCCTCTCTGCTGAGTTGGTGTGGTGGTAGTAGTGGTGATGATGGTGATGTGACCTTTGCCTTGGTTGGGTGCCCACTTTAGGGGGAGGAGCTGTGATGGAGGAGGAGGAGCTTGAACTAGCCCCGCCCCCTCCTCCTCCTCCTAATGTAGATGAGGAGGAGCCTGAATTACTTGAAAGTACTGAAATTGTATTGATTGCGCGGCCGGTTGCCATGGAAGCTGAAGATGTGTAGATTGAGAATAGAGATGATGCGGAGGAAGTTGTCATGGCAACTTGAGATGGAGGTGGACGTGGAGGGGGTGTGCTTAATGGCATGTTTGAGAGAGAGGCGTAGATTAGGGAGGGGTTCACTGGTTTTGTTGCCATGGAGATTGAGGAAGATTTGATTGCTGACTTTTGGGGGAGGTTATGGTAATGGGAGGTTGTGGAGGAGGAGGAGGAGACTGGAGGGGCTTTGTTGGTTGGAGGGACTTTGGAGGAGGATATTGATGAAGATGAATATAACGTTGATGATGACGGTTTGGGTGGCGGCGGAACCTGGTAGTGGTGGCCGCCGCCACCACCGTCAAACGTTCCACCGGAAGCGTCCTGTCATGACTTGGACATGCTTCCGATGGAGAACTGGGTCGCGTTGGAGGTGGAGGTCGAGGAGGAGGTGGCGCTCTTGTTAATGATTGATGGAGGGTGCTGTTTTTGGAGGTGATGGCTGTTGGAGTTGGGACTTAGTGAAGATATTGGAGTAGTTGTTATTATATTATTTGTGGAGGAGTTGGTGGTATTTGTGCTGAGGAGTCCACCTCCTCCAATGATGGTATTGGAATTGGAAAGGGTTGAACTAGATGTCGTTAAAATTGAAGTAGTTGAGGGGGCGGTGGCACTACGAAGTTGGCCGAGGAGAACCCTCACTTCGTGGAAGGAGGGGCGGTGGTCGGAACTGAGGTTCCAGGCTTTTTTCATTAGCTCGTATACTGGGGGCGGGCAGCCCTCGGGGGCGTCCATTACGTAACCGTGCTCTACTTTTCGAAGGACGTCGTTTAATTGCTGTGGAATAATTATAATTAACAATTAAATAATTTATATTTTAATTAAAAATTAGTAAATTAATAAGGATTTCTTACAATTCTGGGATAGGGCACCCTCCCAAAAGAATAAATTTCCCAGAGAAGAATCCCAAATGACCACATGTCTGACTTGTTTGAAAATTTCTGCGAAAAATTACAACAATAAATTAGTAAAATAATTTAGTAATTATATTTCTACTTTAATTTAACTTACATTTTTCTTCAAAGCTTCGGGCGCAGTCCATTTAATCGGCAACTTCCCCGACGCCTCCGCCGTGACCGCCTCCTCCCTCCACGCCAATCCAAAATCCGCAACTTTGGCGACCCCCTCCTCCGAAATAAGTACATTCCTCGCGGCAAGATCTCGATGAACGACCCTCCTCTTTTCCAAGTACTCCATTCCCGAACAAGTATCACTTTCAAAATAATTAACAATTTAAATTCCCTCCAAAATAAATAATAAATAATTTAAAATTTTTAACAAATAAACTCACAAAGCAAAATTAATCTGATCCGTTTTCGTGACATGAAGCCTCCCCCGACTCCTCAAATAATCCAATAACGACCCCTTGCTCATATACTCCGTCACCAAATAAATATTCCTCCCCTCCAGCACCACCCCCAACATCTGTACCAGATTCGGATGTCTCATCGAAGTCATCAAACTCGCCTCCGCCAAAAACTTTTGAGCCGCCTTACTCGAATCCTTCAAAACCTTGACCGCTACCTTTTCCCCCCTCAGCAGTCCCAATCTCACCTCCCCAAACTCCCCCTTCCCCAATGACTCCAACATTTCAATATCTCTATGGGATATCGCCCACCCCGCCTCCAAAAACGCCTTGGCGTCCACACAGTACTCCTGATGACCTTCTTTTGGCAAACTTTTACACAGTCTGGTACACAGTCCGTCCGCGTCCTTTTCATAGTGTTCAACAAGCTGCGCCAAATTATCGAAGTATTCTTCCTCGTCGATGGTCAACTGGTTATCTTTGTAAATGACGCGATAATGCTCCACCCTGGATTGCCAACAGACGCATAGAGTATAATCCCCGGGAAAATTTGTGGACTCCCGGACAAGGAATAAGCCGTCTTCGCGGGGTCGCAGGAGCTCTTCTGCCTTGTCCCTAGATATCTTCCCGTGAAACCATGGCATCGAACTTAATTTGACTTCAGTTCGTTTTGGACGAGGGGGAGGGACTATGTCGGGGGGAGGGCTTGGACCTGCCTGAGGTTTCGCCCTCCCTAACGAATCGGAGAAGTCCATCCACTAAAAAAAAATTAATTAATTAAATCATCAATTAACAATTCTTCTTAAAAAAATACCGTTAAAATATTACCGTTACAACTCACATGATTAGATATACTCGCCGTTTGATTCATCGGGAATCCGAAAGTTGCGGATTTCATCAAGAATATTATTAATTAATTAAACTAAAAACACTTTAGTCTTATCACTTTAATTGTTCCATTAAAAACTATAATTTATAATTTAAAACACTTTATTATTTATTTATTTATTTAT
>JAQFYG010004286.1:0-11224 GCA_034694325.1 Entomobrya corticalis | reverse complement strand
GACGAGCCTTGGTTCTTTTTACTTGAGTTATGGCTGTTCCCATGAAGTGATATACGACATGTTAAATAATGGGTTGGCAGTTTACTTTTAGGAAAGTATCTTATAGGTGAGCAAAAAAAATTGCGGATACATTTTCGTAATTACAACTACGCATTTCGTCTCTGGTACAAAGAACTCATTGTAATTGCATCTGTCGTCCTATAGTCGCTATCCCAATCTTATACAAAACAAGGCAAGTAAAATGCCTAAAAATGAGTCAACACAAGTCGACCTGTACAATTACAAGTTAGTAGAATTATCTGGTGTCATAAAGACGTGCCTGTTATTACTACTACCGCTAAAAAGCAAGGATATTTGTTACATATTCTCTACAGATTTATGGTACGATATTTTGTACAAAAACTACCACATTGTTTTTGTTCCTTTACATCCTTTTTGCACTGGTATGTAATGATGATGAGGTGAGGAGGAGAAGGAGGAGATCTTTCTTGCAGATTATCATGCGTGCACTAACAACGATACTATGATGTATGATGGGATGCACATGCACACATAACACATTATATCCCTGTGTCTGTTCTGTAAAGTTTTTGGTAGGGATATGTGAATGTAGTAGTGTGTGTGTATTGAAAGGGAAAGCAGGACACGAGGTCGGAACCTAGTTGCATTTTAGTGGCAAAAACAATAAGTCAACGAACTTGTGTACATTGATGATAATTATTATTATGATGAAGAACGCCAAGTAGTAGAAGTCGTTACGCAGAAGCAGATCATTAGAACGTTTTATAGTAAATTTGTAGTAAAATATGTTCATATGAATATATAATCCTATTATCCTGTCATGGATCTTCCAATATCAAAAGGACACGCATCTTGTGAAAAAGTATATTATGAACGAATATAATAAATATACAAAGCCTTATATGATTCAATAGAATAACAATAAATAATAATAATAATATCAAAAGTAATCATATTAATTGACGATCTTGAGGCAAGGCTGACGACTGGCTGCAATAAACAAATTTATTTGAGTTATTACAACTTATAGACGTCTGCTGGTATGATGTTGATGATGATGATGGTCTTTGTGTGCCAGTCAACCCAATCAATATCAATATTATTCATAAAAGCGATGAAAACAACATCAAGAGAAGCAACAGTGGTGGTAGTAGAGAGAGGCGCAAGGAAACGATGAAACAAAAATATAAGCCAAGCGTCAAAATAAAGTAATTGCTACACTGACAATTACTAGGGTGCTGGCTGGTTCTTCTGTTCAATTCATACTACGATCACATCTCCTTTCAACCCTTTTACATTTGTGATTTGGGGTTTAGATGCGATCAAATGAGAATAAAGTATTGGCTGTCGAGTAATTTTCCACTGGGAGACAAATGAATGAAATGAAGATTAAAGGCGTTTTTGTTGTTTGCGATGTGATGCGTTTTATATATTGTATTGTATCAATTGCATGTATACCTACCTAAACAAATATATATATTTCGTTTATATATTTACACTTATATCAGCAATCAGCAATATATTACGCATACACATAAATAAGCAATTTAATAATTTTTGAATTCATCTTTTTGCATTCATTTATGCTTGACGTGATGATGACTGTACAAGGCTATATTATTTATTTTATACGTGTTTAATATCTTGATGCGATCACGACAGGCAGACGGCAGAGGAGATGCAGTTGTTTGCTTCAGTAGCACAGAGCAATTGTATTTAAATAAGCATATTTAGATATAATATGTAGGTAAAATGGGAAGTTTTGTTAGCATGTAGCATTTTAAAAGAAGTAAAAAATAGTTGAGAACAATAAACATGATATATTTTAATTGAGAGAAGTGTGCGGCCTTCTTATCGTTCTTGGTAGTTTGGAGAGGAGAAGAGAGGCAATGGATAAGAAGAAAATATTATGCGTCAGACTCAAGTCAACAAGGAAAAACATAGCAATCTTTAACAGATCTTGTCTAATAAACATGTATAATATATTTAAAACTTTATGATTATGGCACAGTAGCACAGTTTTTTAAATGCAAACATAAAACAACTACGCGGCTAACTTTGGACAGGATATTAGCCAATAACATATCATATAAAACGTGAACATAAAGGGGTGAATCCGTAGAAATTTTTTTTCCTGGAGAAACTACAATCAACACCTCATATTTAAGTGTATGTTAAGTATATTTGTATACCTATTCATGTTTTCAAGTTTTTGGAATAAAACTTGTGGATAAAAAAAAGAACTTTTATCTCTGAGACAAGAGAGGAAGGATTTTCATGCACAAGGTCAAAAAATAAACAGAGAACACATAGCTCATAATTTGGACCGAGTGCACGTGCACATGTGAAATAACTTGGTAGAATTCTTAAACTCTTGCACGCATTAAAACAATGCACTGGTTTTTTACTCACAAATCAACATTAAAATATATATATTTTTTGCATTTTATATAAGCTCCTGCTTGTTATACTTGCATTATTATTTCTCACGCAAATTATATATGCTTTTTGCACTAAATATATAATCTGTCACTATATAATTTTAAAATGACTTTTCCGATGATGCTTAAAACGATTTGTAATTTGCAGTATTAGTTGCTTGAAGTTTTCCTGTGAAGGTCAGATAAAAACATAATAATTTTTAATATCATTTCCCTGCATTTTAACATGGCTGTCTGTGGGTCGTCTGTTGCTTTAAAAAAAGTATGAATCAGGTTCAGGGTACAAGTTGGTAGAAACCCTACCGGGTTACTCAATAGTAATATATAATAGTTGTGTGTCTGTGATAAATGATGATGAGTGCATCCGATTGTGTCCAATTTTCGACCACATTTTCCTGCTTTTTTATCTCTGAAGAGTGCTAGCTAATAAATTATCATGTGCTGTCACAATTATCTGATTGAAGGTGTACTCAAACACTAATTGTGTAAGTGCGCATATTGAGGTAATTCATATAACTTCCCAACAAAAGTGTGAAGAGATGATCAACTAATTAACAAATCTGTAAATCACCAGTTTTTACTGTAGACCATCGTAAAAAGTCCAAAATTTGAAAAACTTTTTAGTATCCATTTGGGAATGACTTCAGTAAAGATTAATAATTTAGAGAATTTAGAGGTTTTACACAACAGCCATTTTTATTCTCTACTTGAATAACTAATCCATCTTGGGCAATGCAAATAAATTTTACATCCATAACTTATAACATGCATCATTCATCCGTCATCGACTGGTCAGCACACATGAGTACAGGGCGTATCTCTAAAATGATTTCAATCGACTAAACTCAAGCTAGCCGTATATCTGATGCATCAGTATTTATAATACTTAAAATTATTTGAGTAAAGTCAACTTATAAACTTCAGTTTTGATTTTGATAAGAGATGAGAGATGGAAAATATCAGATAATGTCAAGTGTAGGTCATTCCTTGTCTTGAACGAATAAAAAATATGTTATATGCTCACTGATGATCAAAGAATTTTTTAACAAAGACGCTTTCTCAAATACATATATGACGGCGGTGAAAGCTGTTCTTGAATTTATAAAGAAGTCTAACAGAAGCAAAGAAACATTTTATTTTATTAAGAAGCGGCTAGTGACGTCAACTAAAGAATGGTCAAGTGTCGTTGTCGTCTCGTTCCATACACAGCTTCAAATATCTCCCAGCCAATTATTTAGCCCTCTTGAACTGGCTGACATTAAGTACCAAAAACAGTCATCATACACATTATTATAATAACTCAAGTTGTCTGTACAAAAAATGCATTGCCACGTATTTGGGAAAGGATTATCATAAAATGTTTTCTGCATTTTAGATATATTATGTCTGTTTTGTGTTCTTTGCTGTGTTACCTAACTGACTGAACAAAAGAGCTTAGAACGTTCTAATTTTTTTATTTGTATCTCTTTTATCTGTTCTGAACTTTGTTGAACTATTAATCTACTCTTCGTTTTTTCAAGTGCTTTAAGTAAGCTTTATCAGTAGAGATTTTAAAAAGTACATCCACAAAAAGTCAAGTCACATAACAATTTTTTTTTGCAATTGCATCTAATTAACCTATCCGAGAGCAGCTTAAAAAGACCCTGGTTGCTACTTACTTGATTATTGTAAAGATTTATGCCATTCTCGGTGATATCCAGCCAGGCAGCAGAAAAGCTGTGTGTGGGCGTATAGAGCAGTTCTTATTCAATATTTTATTATTATGGCTTTCCGATACAGCGTGATGTTCCAATCCGTATTGATTTATGCATTACATTACATGAGATGATGGAAGAAGTGGTGGTGGGGTGAGGGTGGTTAGTAACAACCTTCTCTGCTTTATAAAGTAAATGTGAATGTGACGGTATGTAAGGTTTCATCATTAGTAGTTTAAGTGGCAGACATATTGTTACTCTCTGTATACAGTGCTCTCATTCCTTTTGCTAAACGTGCATGATGCATGAAATTGACTTTTTCAAGGTGAAAGGAAGAAAATCCTCTGTGCTGCTGGTAATGGTAATAATATGTATAATGTTAAATGTTACAAATGCATGAAAATGTCTGTCTACCAACTACACACTGACGAACTGTCTGACGCGACGACTATTAATAAATCAGCATTTTTTTGTTATAATCATCATCATCATGATCAACTGTAACAATGCCAGAAATGACGGGCGGACGAGACACTCATATAGTGACAAAGAAAAACTACGTAGCCCGTATGTTCTGATGTAAAAGCTGTGTAGGAAATTTAGGGATTTGCCAATAGAATAACGGAAAGAAATTAAAGTTGTTACTGCATAAAAATACGTTTGCTTTTTATTACCACATATTACCACATCAGATTTAATATTTAATTCATTCATTCAAAATGTTATGTCCAGCACTACCGGCTGAATACTGAACTATTGCTTAACTAATGACATAGGTTTTTTTTATACCGCGTGAGTCTAGTATCGTACGTAAGCAAATGTGAATATTGTGAGGAATTTTTGAAGCAATAATTTGCTTGATTATGATGCTATAATATGCTGAAATTTTCCATGCTGATAGATAAAAAATGAGCTTTCTCCTAACGTGATGTCTCTCACGTTTTTGGTCACCCAATTTTAGTGTTTTCCTCGTTAAAATGGGACAATAAAATGCGGTGCGTTTTAGTTTTGACCGGATACAGTACAATAGAAAAGTATTTATTTATCAGAAATGGCCTTCACTTTGACATTCAAATCAATATTTTTTTTTCTTTTTCAAGGCCTAACAAATAAATGTCCAGCCGGGCACATAATAATGTTATTAATTTTTAGTTGCGTACCACCACCAAACATGCTAGGTTTTTATACTAACTAAATGGAAAATTGAATTTGGAGGAGGTTGGATGATTACACTACATAATTATTTTTATTGTATTCCTTTTGATAACTTACACCATTTTATTGTGCGAATGGCGCCACCTGGTTAGGGATGCTTTTCAAGTGTACGAAAATAATAGTTTTGAAGGTGATTTAAAGGACGCTTATAAAACATGAATTCAGAACTAACTGGAAAGCAAGTTACTGTAAATAACGCAGTGGGATTTGAACTTGCATATTTTTTACTCTCACCTGCCAATCCAGACGTTCTATTTGTCCTTAATGCATAATAAAATTGTTATGACTGTTTGCTATATATTAGGAGCTAAATGTTTGCCTATAAATGTTGGCTGGCAAACAAAAGAAATTTTAACAAAAGGTGAAAGGTGCAACCATTTCTCATGTTGGACATGGTCAGTTACGTCTGATTACATTTATCGATCGATTTTCACATTTTTCACCTGGAATTTTCATTGCGGTATCCTATGTAAGATTGCATGATGTATAGGCACAAAGTTTTCTCTGCTATCATCAGACATCGCCATTTTTGCTGTAATTTTCCTTTAATTTATAAAACTACATAATAACTTGGCATTTATTCACAGACATGCTTTTAAGACTTTCAAATTTCAATTCACATTCGATTCTTTATTTGCTATTTGTCAATAACAAATTTTATGTCCATGTAAGCTATTTTTATTCAGTTTCATTACAACATCGGTGTCTGTCTACGAAGAGAACCATGCGATTAACAAGTTGACCTGTATGACTAATCAATAATAACTAACTGATAGGGAAAGTTTAATTTATAAGGAGATGCACTTGCAAATCGACCAATTAAACTTAACAAAATATATAGAATTTAAGCTACGGTCAAAAATTAAACTTTGTCATACCCAGAAAACATACTGATATGAGACGAGACAACATTGAATTGAAATTCTGATAAATTCCAGCATGGGTCAAATGAAAAGTCATTAAAATAATGATGTTAATATGCAGATTCAGTTGCATTTTATTTATTTATATCATACTTTAAAATATACGTGCATAATATACTAATTTTGATTGCAACTGTGGTTGGCTAACATGCCATGCACAAACATAATGGCGTGTCTTTCAGATTAACCCTAATTCCTATACAAACGTATACAATTCAACGACCTCTTCCAGGTCAATATAGTCTTGAAAGTTGAAAGAAACAGCGTTCACGAGTAGTCATTACAAACTCTATTTTTAAGCACAAATTTTAAAATGCAAGTCATGTCTACACATTTCTATTCAAAACTACAGTTAATTAATAAAAAATGAGACTATAAGACTGGACAAAGGAAATACTTAATTCAGGACAAAAATGATTAATTCTCATGTTTTGACTGGCCAAGTACTATCTTCCGTTTTCAGTAGTTATGAACTTGTTTTGTATGAAAACTAAAACTTTATTTGGAGACGACATGCAAGGAAACAAAAAAACATCCTTGTTGAATAACACTTTGTTGACCGTATATTTAAGGATGGAGTGGTGACCCGCAAATTAGGTACCGATTACCTATATTATTAAATGCAAATAACTTTCGTGGACGACGACAGGCTGGAAATCGACAAGACCTCCAGGTACATTTAAGTAGCTTAATACCTACATACTACTCAACTTGAGTAATATGTTGTGGCAAAATACAGAGAAACAACAGGAAAAGCGAAAACCGGTACGATAAAATTCTACTCAAATATTAATGCATTTTCTTGATGACTGTTTTTGCTGTCATTACTAAAGCTGACCCGAAACGACGAACTAACTACGCATTTATCCTTTCATAAGAAAACATTTAGGTGTAGTTTCTTACTAAATAAAATAGATAATACATGTTTAAGCAAACTTAAAGGGTAAAAGGACAAAATGTAACCATAAAAGTAAAACAATTTTTTTGCTAGCCGTTCGCGTTCGTTCCAGGTAGGACCTAACTGATGTTAAAACGCTATTCATTTTTGCACTTGATTATTAGATTAGAGCAGATTTGCGTTCGTCATAACAGTTTACCTTCCATCATAAGTCTGGTGTTTTACTGGCTAGACTGTAAATAGTCTGGTAAAAAATAATGGTTGGTACTTGTAGACAGCAAAATACCTGAGACAAAACTTATTCAACTACGTAGTTATTTTTTTAGTAAACTAATACTTGTTATTACCGTTGTTGTTACACTTTATTGTTGGCAAAAACAATCTGCGTGCACGCATTCCTTCACCTTTCCTTGTTGTTGGTTTTATCTCATATTGGCTCCGACGAACAGGAATTTATCGGCTAGCATGTCACTGGCTTCAAAGGAAATGTTATACAGTCCTTTTTTCTTGTTATTTCACATTGATGTTTATGCTCATTTTTGTTTTTTACGGGATGCATTATTTATTGTCGGTCACATATATTGCGCGTTATTTTTTTCGTGGATATTTTTAACGATGGACAGGTGCATGTTTGCTCTTGTTATTGTAAGTAGGTAAAAGATATGCGTGCAAAAAGCAATATAATCTTGTAAAGCTTTTACTTGAAATTGTTGTTAGTTGGATACTTATTTATGTTTCCTCCCACATTCGCTGTAATACTATTATCATAATATTATTATGATTTAATGCGATCATAATCAAATTATTGTTTACCTTTCTCTTACATCTTATGTCTTATATTGATGCTGGGGTTTTATATGATTTGAAATGCAATTTTTTCTTTGGAAATATTAAATAGTGAGGCATGAAAATAATGGTGGGTTTATTTTGATTCTCATGTTTATTGGAAAATTCATTTTCTGATAGTTGTTCGGTTCAGTGTTTTTTGATAAGAAAGAAATTATGATTATGGAAAAAGAAAATAACATGTGATGATGATAAAGATGCAGTCATCATGAAACAAGCTATCTTATCCTTGGAATGCACGTGTTTATACTTTTCTTGTCAAAACATCTCCAAATAAAACGCAACTGTCCGTCTCAAAAAGCTCAGAGTACTCGAGAATCTCCTTGATAATTTCTTTTGTCAATATTGATTTTTGGTAAAGAAAGTAAATACAAACAAACAAGATGAGATGATGAGTAAACGTTATCTGTCCAGTTCTAATTATAGTTCACTCACAATCTTTAAAAGTAAACAAGAAGCAAAATTGCAGACATCATTTTTAAACACATCAACCCGAAAACTGACAGCATCTCCCAGAGTCTTTGCCCCGAAAACAAAGCTCAATTTTACTTTTTTACAAGAAGCGATAAAAAACGCTCATTATGACAGCCATGCGTATACTGATCGACATGACTTTTTCTTAATTAATGGAAAAGTCAATTATGCATATTACCCCCACTATCTTAATCTTTTATCGCATCTCATTAGCATGTTTTTTTGGAGTAGTATTAACTTGAATGAACAATACATTATTTTATTCTAACCAATTCCACATGCTTCCAAAACATCTTTCATTACATAAGTAGCAAAAAACGCACGTACGCCACCATACTTACCACCACCACCATCGTCGACGCCACCAAAAACTACACTAGTTTTTATCAAAACAGCAACGACTTTTTTGAAAGCCTACAAGTTTATGACTTGCATTTGCATAAACCATAAAATAATTTTTTTTCTTCAGATTCCTGTCTATTAATACTCATAGCGTTGTAAATCTTTGTAGGTGGTTCACTTCATTTCGTAAACGATAAACACAAAAGACTTGACTTGGCTGCTCCATCCAACAGAGAAACAGAACCGCGAAATAGAGAAATAAAATGTAATGAAAAAAAAGTGCAGTGTATAGTTTTTGATGGTAGTATAACATGCAGTCAGGCAGGAGAGGAAAAAAGCATGGATGAATCGTAAGTTTAGATGAAATACCTACTTTTGCGTCGTGCGACAACGGCCGGGCTGTGGAGGTCGTTGTTCTTTTTCCCTTTAAGTAAGCAACCATCATATCATCATCACTATCATCATCAAAGCCAAAGCAGCAAGACTGCATTAAAAAGCAATATTAAACCTGTACACTCGTCGACACTGTTCGCAGACAAGTACTAACAAAGTTTGTGTTCTGTGCCGTTCTTGTGTACACGGTGCATTCAAAATAATGTTTTGTTAAATGGCATGCATACTACGGATACTACTACCGAAACCGACTACCTATATAAAAACGCTGCTTTTATAGTACATAATGTTTACCCTCATGTCCCAAAAAAAATTTGTTCGAGTGTAGAGTAATAATGGTAGTTTTTGATAGTAATATCCAGTAAAAATATACTTAAGCACGTCTCCTCTTTTTAATACTCCACCTACTCCTCCTTCTTCTCTTTTTGTTTGTGTATTGCTTTGTGTCGATGCAATTTTTGCGGCTTGGGTTGATGATATGGTGGAGTGGAGGTGGTAGCGTTGCTGATGCTATAAAAGGAGTTGTTTACAATTACACGCTAATCCAAAAATGCAAGGGTTACTAAAGTTAAAAAAGTGTTTTATGGCTGTATCATCATCATCATCATCATCATAGAATTGTGAAGAAAGAGAGTATACATTGTGCATAGTAAATGTTTTCATAAATCGTCGTATCATAATGTAAATGTAAATAATTTTAATGCTTTTTTGTAGTAGATGTAGTGTAAATGGAGAAAATGCAATGGTTATCGTCATTGTTATCATCATCACCTCTCCTCTCGAGTCACAAAAGTCATGAAATATTCAATCATTGCAAATGCTTATATTTTTAACCGGCTGGTCAGGCTGGTGTGCTTGCACTGTTTTGTGTACATTAAATATTGAGATGGTTGATGGCGGCTTCGGCGGTGTTTTTTAGTACATGGTACATGTCATAAGAACAGAAATGACCATCAAATCAATAGCAGTAAAAATTCATTTTCATGAAATAAAAGAAGGAAACATGAAAAAAAGAAGAAATAAACTGGCAGTGAACACGCAATAAAAACAAGAAGCAATGATAATGATACCATGTACTATGTACCATGTAAAAAACGGATGGAAAAATGTTATATGATGCAATAATTTATTCTAATGTTAAATGTTTCATTTTTTTCTCTTTCTCTGAAAAGGTGTGTGACGAGCTTCAGATCTTTTGTTCAAGATGCTCATCGGATCAGTTGGAAGTATTAAAGGTGACGGGAGTGATCCCAATGAATGCTCACTCTTGTGGGCTGATCACAAAAACGGATGCTGAACGTCTAGTCAATTCTCTTCTTCATCGAAATCCTCCCAAGTCTCTTGTTGGGTCACTCGCCGGGTCTTCTGCAGGAAGAGGAATTGGAGGAAGGGACGCCAGGACGGCAAACAGTTTCCGAGTGTACCATGAATGTTTCGGGAAATGCAAAGGGATCGTGATGCCACAACTGTATGATAAACTGGATGCTCTCTGCGTCGAGTAAGTAGAGAAAATAAAAGAAAACAAATATTTTTTTTATCTTTGTTAATTTTTAAGTCAAACACGAAAACTTCTACATCCGGATAGGTCACATTACCAAAAACGTCATTGACATCTTCTATTTCATTTATCATCATCACATTTTTATCATGATCCTCCAAGAGAGATCTAAAATTACAGAAAAGTCATTATCCAACTTAGTCTCTAATCCCATATCCCATTAAATATAATTAAATTTTGGAAACAGGTAATTTAATAATGAATGACCAAGAAAACGAGAACCCATGGCATAACGTGAAAAGCAAACATATTGTCTGTCACAGAAAATTGGATGTTACATGTTTCATGATAAAAGGCTCCATTTACGTCAGTTTGAGAACCCAGCGCTCCCAGGATAAAACGCTTTTATAAGTAAAAAAATAAATAAATTGATGTTAATGATATCAGAGGGTAAAAGTAGGAGAGCCTCATAGAGATTT
>JAQFYG010004285.1:0-11224 GCA_034694325.1 Entomobrya corticalis | reverse complement strand
GATTTCTCACTGATAAAACGATAGAATGATGCAATCGACAGAAATGTCTCGTAGTTTGGTTCCGCCCATTTATATTGCATTACTCGAAGTTTCCAGCCGGATCATTAGATTTTCTAAGTTCGGTACACGTACCAATTCTCAAAACTTCGCAGTAAAAAGATCCAGAAGAATTTTTATATAAAACAAAAGTCCGGGTCACGGCCAACAAAAAAAATAGACTAAGCTTTTGGAATGATATGTGTAACTTTAGTATACACAGTGTACATCTGTAATTTTATTTTTTATGTGTCATTCTTAAGAACGCACTGTATTAAAAGCTATTCTAAACGGAACTCCGTGTTGGACGTGGACGAGTTTATGCGGTAATGATTTTGACAGTTGCCAAAACCTTCTTGTTAATAAAACTAAGAGGTTTTACGACAAAAATGATAAGATCACACATGGTGAGCATAAATGGCCAAATAACAATATGAGTTTCACGTTTACATTGAAAAACTGTTCATTTGCCAGATAGTTCCGGCTTTCCCATCACAAAAAATCTCTCATGGGTTTGTGTTGCATTTTCCAGCATATTCTTTTTACATTCCACGCTTGCTAGCTTCCATCTATTCTTTCCATTTTAGGTCTGCTGGAAGAAAAAATTTCATGGTTTTTCCATTCTGTGATCCTGCAATGAGAATCTTTTGAACAGTTTTTTCTGTGACGTTAAATTTTTAATTGAAATTTGATGTTTACGTTTGCCGTATCACCGTTCTCATCTAATTTTACGCGAAAAAGATCAAAGAAGAAAAGCAAACAAAAGTTCCGTAAAGAAAGTAAAATATCTCTCATGTATGTCGTCTACTAAGAAGTACCTACGTCATTCAAACTATATTGTTGTTTGATAGTTGTTGAAGAACAATTTTGTTTTTTGAAAAAAGGTGATACTGTTTGTTGATGTTTTCCTGAATATAAAACGTTTATAAAGATTACATGAGAAGCAAATTTAGTTTGGTAATATAAACTTGTGATGTCACGCTGCTCACGTAAAAGTAAACAGATATTGCAACTTGTTTTGGTACGTAGATATTTAGGCAGATACGTAGTAAAAAAATCATTATTAAAGACATCATCCTCCGGTATCCTGTTTCTCTGGTGTGTATTTATGTCCGCATCTTTTATTTTTATTTTACTGCTCTGCTTTACAATGGTGAAGGTCAGGACCAAGTACTCAGCAACAGAAGGACAAAGAATTAAACTTGCCTTCTTTTGTTGTGTGGGATTAATATTTTAGGGAAACCCAGTACTCATATTGTCGGGTAATAAACCGTCGTTGGCCGCTGGGTTCACATATAAAGAAAGGTTGATATGAGATTTTTTGAATCTTTACTGTTTTATAAGTCTTGAGAGAATGTCGTGTAGTTGCTGTAGGAAGGAAAGTCTGACTGAGAGGACACAGAAATTACTTAGATAAGCCGGTTGACACACACCAAGTAATAAAATTGCTTCTGAGAATTAAAGCAAAGAAATAAAATATTTGCACTTGTGTTGAATTTAATGAAATATTCAGCAATCGTTTGTGTTTAGATAAGTCGCTGGGCAGTACGAAATTGAAACAAAAAAGTCAAATTTCTGAAGAGTGCCACATCGTCGAGTAGATAAGTACATAAAGTACAATATTGGAGAAATAGCAAGAACCGAAACACCACTCAGAAACCGTCAATTCATATTTCGTGGAAAGCTGAACTCTTACGTTTGTAATATCTGTCGAAGGATTTAGCCCGTTTTTAGCAGGAGAGAAAATCAGGATAAAATCCCGGGGCTTAGTTCTTAAAGGAAAAATTGGAATAATACGGAGCACGACATTGTTAAGTTGTAGTGTACACAAAACATCAAGAAAGCTTGAAGGGTAAGTCCCCCATTTTGTCATTTGTAAATCCTATATATAGCCTCCGTTCCGTAATGTACTGTCATTACACTAATTGATAGGCTGTATGCACTTTTACAAGAAACATTACACAAAAACAAGATAAAAGCTAAATATTGAAGGTGAACAGATTTACTCGCAGATGACTGTTTTTCAGAACGCGTAATTTGTTATAAAAATTATACTGCATGTATTTAATCAACTAGCATTTTGCCTTTTGATCTATTTTGGTTTCCTTCCGTCCGGTTTTGTTCATTTATATATAACAGCGTGTATTACCTGTACTTATCAAAAAATCCTATAGAACATTAATAAACACACAAAGGTACTCGTAAGCGTCCTTCTTAGGGCTTTATACATGTGACCATAATCTCTCTCAAAGTTCAAGTAATAGTAATAAGCAGCAATGATGAAAGACATGTTGATTTTTATAATCAGACAGCAAGGTGAAGGTAACAAGTGCGACGGAAGTGCTCAATAGAACAAAGATGAATGGTAGACCATTAGCATTTAGGTAGGGACATAATACGGATATACAGAATGTGTAACGCATATTAGATGGCATGAAAAATTCATTTCATTGATTTCATTTTAAGTGTTATATTATTATTATGGGTCCATGGTCCAGTCCAACATGTTATCGGGTTGGTATTTGACACCTAATTTTTAACAAATATGTTTGAACTGCTTGCATTCTTGTTGCAGATAAGCTTGATAGACAGTTTGAGTCATAAGTTGTAACTATACTTCTTGTACTATATAAAATCTTCATGTTCTATATAAAGTTAATCCTGCTTTATAGTATGTATAACGTTATGCCTGGAATGTTAATACTTCCAAAAGTTTTAATTGATATAGATAGACTGATCATAGTAGGTTTTACGAACGCATATTTATGCATTAATATGGGCTCGTCATGTACAAAAACTTCCCATCATAATTTCTTCATGTCTGGTCTATCCGTCTGTTGAAATGAATGACAGTCTAATGTGGCATGGGGTAACGCGACTTGACGTACACGCCAAAAAGTAACCATATTTAAATAATAATTTAAGGAAGTATTTGCCTATATATACGTACCTGTCCACTGTGTAATAATACCTTAATTTCCCACCATCACTAGTCACAATTAACGAAATACAAGCTAACAAATTTGATGCGTATGCGCGTTTTACAAGTATGGGTAAAATAAAATATATTATAAATGCGTATGTGTGCGTATTATAATAGCAGCAATGGATTTGTAAAGAGTGTAAGTAAATACTTTAATGCTATCTACTTTACTACAAATCATGCATAAAACACCACCTTGACAATGGAGTGAATTGTGTATTTCATTTTATTTTAATGTGCAGTAGTGTCTAATTGTAGTTGATTTTTTTGTCATGCCCTGTCAATTCCATTTGTATTCTAACAACGACAAAATACTTGTTCCTCTCCAACATAATCACTATTCTACCAATACGCATTGTAATTTTGACAATGGCAAATTGCATATTATAATGCGCATTCATTCCAAATACACGTATTATATGCACAATGCACAATATCATTATGTTACATACTTACATGGAATTCTTCAGTTATTTCCAATTCTCTGACGACTTCAAGGCTACGTATCATCATAATCACAATCATCTAATAGCTTGCATGTTTGGGAATGGCGAACCAACTTCATTATTGTCAGAGAGAACATTTATTGTCATGTACGAGGGTCCACAAAATAAACTGGTCCTGATTTGGTTGGTACGCACAAGTACATTTTATTTATGTACTTAGCTGGCAAGCCACACGCTCCATTTTATATCGATATTGAAACCAATCCTGAGAATAATACATGTGTATACAAATACATCTATTTACTGTGAGGTATCTTTGTATTGTTGGTAGTATAAGTATTTTTTGTAAGTTAAGGATCAAATCAAAAGTTGCTGACTAGCTGACTGCATATCATTCCAAAATCCACATAGTCACTCTCATCATGAATTTGATAATGGAGACGACATCGAATCTCCAGCCAACCCTATAAGAAACGATACAATACAATGCCATGATATTATTGGAAACTAATCAAGTGGAGTAAAGATCGGCTGTGGTGGTGTAAGCATGTTATGACAGTTATAACCATAAACACCAATATCATAATGTTATATTCCATGCTACTTCGCATTATATTTTTATCTTGCTCTTTTTTAGCATGTCATCTTCCATAAGCGTACCACACCTGTCCCGATGCCTTCCTTTGTTAACAATGCTATAGGGTTTTTATTTAGGTAGTCGGTAGGGTTTTCTGCTATGTCTTCTCCGTAATATAAAGATGTCCATTCTTACCAATTTATTTTCCTTCGTTTCATTGCAAAAAATGCATAAACTATCATGTTCTTATGTAGTTCGCAGCACATTATTGTCTTGATGTTTTTTTTTGCAGAAAACCAATTGCCTGATCATATTATTGCTTTGTAATCTATGTATGTATGTATCTATTAAAATTATTTTTTCTATCTCCTCTGTTTAAAAATATTCAGCGATTGGGATCCATTCCGTAGTTGTCCTGCTGGACCATCTGTGTTTGCATCTCTATCTCTCCCGTTCTTTCGATTTTGTAGTGAGCTGAAGAAATTTTAAACAGTTGCAACAAAAGTTGTAGTTGTTCAAAAACAATTGGTCCTCATCATCATCATCATCTTCAACTCGACATCAATGTCTTAAACCATCGTGGTCAAAATCTATTGGACTGGTTCTTTTTATTCGTTGGTTGTAGTAGCTGGTTTACATTTTCTTACCAGTTTCTCCCACAGCAGATCAATCAGGAAAGAATCCTTTCGAGAAAAAAGGCGATCCAGATATTTTAATCTTCTCTCTTTTTACTCATTTCACTTCGTCTCTCCACACAACTTTCAATTTCTAGGTAAGCAAATGAACCATTTCATTATTTTCAAAAGTCCTATAATTTCTAGTTTAAGCATCTTCAAACATTCCTCGTCTTGTTGCATATTATTGCGTTGCAAACTATTATCCCTCCAGTTTCAAACAATTTTCCTCCATAAAAAGAAGCTACATAAAAAGCATTACAAGCAAAAAGGTAAAAACTTGGTTAAGTCACAAAATCACAAAAAGTCGGGTACTTGTGATCGTCCAGGTATTTATTTCATGATGACGATGATAATGACGATAATATTAATAGTATGTGTGTACTTACACTCACATATTATGACAGTACGTGTAAATACAACCTACACGTATACAAAATGCATTTTTATTATTCAACATTAAAGCAATATCAACGACTACACGAGCATTTTATACTTTGCCATTAAGCATTCTGAAAGAGTAATCAAGAAAGGTAGCAAGTAGCAGGGATGTAAAAGCTCAAGTGAGATTTTTATTCGCCATCAAAAAGCTGTTCTCAGCAGCAACGTATCATATTGTATAGTTGATAGTTCATTTTGGCTTGTCTACGTAGCTTCGAACGTCAAATCATCCATGATGTGATTGTGAATAGATGATGAGATGAGGACAAGTAGATGGAGTATATGCGTAGCATCAAAATAGTTAATACGCATAAAACAGACACCAAGTATGGCAGGTTGCAGGTTCGTGGTTGGTTTGTGTCATGGCATGATGTGTTGTAGAATCCAGCGATGGGCTGAGATATCAGGAAAGAAAAGGTAACAAAAAGTGGCTCCCACTCCTGAATAATAATCCTGGTATTTGCTGAACATGTATTCTTGCTTACTTACAATCAACTATGCTACATCAACATCATATTATTCAGATTCGGAAGCTCATCAAATCTGCATATCAAATTATCCCTGTCTATCAAAATAAGAAGACGAGAAAGTGAGAAGGAACGGAAAAGGGAATGCTTTGAAGGGATTATACACTAGGTACTCTTTAAAATAGCAAGATGGTATAGTGATGGAGTGATGATGGAGTAGTTTTTCAAGACAATCATGCATTTTTCGATGCTTCTTCGGAGTTTTCATGATCTACAATTACGTTTGACGTTCCTGTATTTAAAAAAAGCTAGAACTACTGGTTTGTTAATAATATTATGTGGAAACTTTAACTTAATAACAATATTATCCGACTTTTTTTGGTGAGAATCAAGGCAGGGCAAGGTTGCTGCATTTTGAATTGAAAGAATCCGAAAATTTTAGTTTTTTTTGTAAAGGTGGAAGTAGCGTTACTAGCTTTACACGTTTTCTGATGAGATTCTAATGGCCAATGAAAGTTGATGTCCGTTGTCGTTATTTCAATTCCTTGAAAATTAATTTCATATTAATTCAAAATCGTGAATAAAAGCTAGGTGCACACAGGTGGGTATAATATTCATTAGGTATGGATATATGCAGTATGTTTTCATGCATGATGCATGCCTAAGCAACCTCAGTGATCTGCTCTCCCAGCAATCATCAATGCAATATTATGCAAGATCCTCCTAAGGATGAAACTAATGGTGCATTGTAGTTCTAACATGTGCTGGAAAGATTTTATCCCAAAACTTTACGAAAATAAAAAAAATCTGCCAGTTTAGCAGTAGCAAGGTTGTATCCGAAAGCCGCCCATCTGCTTATTCAACAAGCTACGCAGTCACCAGCTGCCGTTGTTGTTTTTTTTTAGTTTTAAAAACTGGAACTGGTAGTTTTTGATTATTTTCTCTGGGATCAGAAGGCCAAGATGATGATGGTAATGCGATGATGATAATGACGGTGTTTGAGGACCCAATCCAACAAGATTTTTTACCACTCACAGTCAAAATTCACTAGCGTGTACTTTTAGTAGAGATGATGAATATAAAAACAGTCTTTATTACACAGGATATCTCAGCATCTTCCTTTGAGCTTATTTCAACTATATTATAGTTTGAAGAAACGAACTTTAAAAGATGAGATGATCCCAGACTTTAGAAAAGAACTACTAGGAGGATAAAATCATTTTACATACATACATTCTTTGATTGTTTTGGTTTGCAATGATGGTGCTGTTACTGCATAAATACCAGTTTATTACTTGAATTGATTAGTACCCTGAGAGGATCACAGAAGGCTTGAAACAAGTGGTGTGTCCGATTTTACAATTTAAATGCGTCAAAGAAAAAAATCTTACAATATAAGAATGTAGGATGTTATAGTTATATCGATTGTGATATGCCATAATATAATGTTATCGCTCATTTTTTTTATAAAGAACGAAGCTACCCACTACCAACAATATTCATTCGCTTATTATTAGCGTAAGAAATGTTTTGAAGGTAGAGACGGAGAGTGATAATATTATAATATGATGCAGGAATTTTGCTCTTCTTGTGGTGCTGTCTGCATCTTTACCACCACCAGTCAGTGTACCCAATAATATGGAATCGGAAGAACAATGCAATGCAAATTACCAGCCACCATCATTCTCATTGATCTTTGGTAATAGTAATAATGACTCGTTGCAGTTAAGGGTATAAAACGCTTTATCTCTAGACATAATGCTGGTTACACTGGACATTCGTTTTTTTTTTCCCCATCGCATCCCCACCATAATATCCATTTCATTTTTCAATAAAACCATCACCAAACTTTAAATACAGAGTTTCTCTGTGTACATTCCCATACTATCATTATCAGAAAATACCAGTTTCCGATTCGATTGCCGATGCTGTAGAAAATTTGCGATTCTCATCAGAGATGAAATACTCTAGAAGCTGGGCATAAAATATTCTTGTAGATTCTCACCAAATAAAAATGTTTTATGCATGACTACACTCTATATTTTATGGGTTTTATTTTTATTCTTGATTACAGAAGCGTTTAGACTAGAAACATGGTTCTCACAATAATAACACTATCTTTTACTGTCATCTTGAAATCCGAAACGACTGCATGGAATGCAAGTTACAATTTTGCTTGATAACATATATAACATGCAATAATAATTACATGTTATTATTTCTTCGTAGGTGTGTCATTCTTGAGGTGGTTGAGTGTTCGTAAGAGCAGACTTGCTTGGGTTTAAAATCGCCATAATATGAGATATGATGTTTGAAGAGATGGAGTATAATATTATGAAATATCCGCCCTGTAGTTTAGTTAATGAAGTAAATAAAGAATTATTAAATTTTAACATTGAAGGGGTGTATTTTAATCTTAAAAGACTGCTCTTTTCAACAAAATGTCTCCGTGAAAGTGAAACTTTTAAAGGAATGCAGCTTTAAGAATATTTTTGTCCGATTTTATGAATTGAAAATAATGAATGACATAAAATAAAACATGAAATGCTGGAATCTAGGATCATGAAAATTTAATCATTTAATCGCTGTTGATTGAGCACTTAAACATTTATTCTTCCTGATTTTTTCCCTTTCAGAATGGCTAACAAAATGCTACACAGAGGTTCCATGGCTCGGCTCCCTTCTGAACGGACTAGCTTGCCTATACTCTCCACATGTATTCTCCTCTTGATTCAATGCCAGGTAAGACAATGACATAAATTTTTGGCTAAGAGGTCTAAAGTGCATTTAATGATGAAGTGGAAGGATTACTACTGAATGCATTTACTTTATTACAAAAATACATTCAATATTGGAATTTTGGAATGTCTTTTATTGCGGTTTTAATGAACCAGCAGTTTGTTTATTTTATTGCATTATATTACAAGAAATTTATAAATTAGGTACATAAATAAGTTAGGATAATAATTTATTCTGTTTATGTACACTTATGCACATTATATTGCAGCATTCTTCGGTATATGGTATATTTTTTCTATATAGATATGAGAAGAAGTGTATATAAACCTTTAGATTTATAAAAATGTGTTGTAGTCTTAAAACGTACACATCCAGTGTGGGTTAATGCCATTGTTGCAATTGTAAAATGCAAGAAGACGTTATTTCCAAAATGATGCTGCTTTTTTATCATCTTACCAGAAAAAAAGACTTTGCTGCTCCTTGCTCATAAAGTACACACCACAGAAACCGCATAACAAACGTTCCGCATTAAATTAAATTGCCAGCATGAGTACTTACTTAGGAGTTAAGTAGATTATATGCAATAATATTGTACGCAAGAAATACTGGAAGAATCCCAGGTATACCTTATCTTGTTTATAATTTAGGTTTGCCCAACAATATAATAGATTTAGTTGTTCTTAAAGTACATAGAGAAAAACGAGATATATAGTATGAACAAAATGAGTATTTTTGTGGCTTACTGGACCGCACTGGACATGCAACCGAACGAACAACTACGGCAGTTTTTTATGAGTTCAGAGACCACAGACCTCAACAACGCAGGGCCAGACTAGAGATAGTCACGGGGAATAGATATCTCTATAAATTTAATGAATCGTACTACTCACCGCGTCGTCATATATTATAACGTTTTTTTATGAAACTCGTGTGAGATGTGTTTAGCAGACAGCAAGAATGGAGATATATGCTGCCCACATACAGAAACGACCACTTCATTTTTTTTACGGAAAAGAATCTTGTGACTTGTTCTCCTCTCACATTTAAAACCTGAAAAAAATTTAGAGAGAAAAAAAGAAACTTTTAAAAATCCACTTTTTGTTCCCTTTTTTGCGTATTGTACGTGGAACTGGCTTGCAGTTGCAAAGTAAAGTGTAAAGTACATATATAAGCTATGAGTTTGCGGTCATCCAGCCAGAGCACGGGTACATGTAGTAGTTGTTATAAATGTAGAAAGATCATTTTCTGCTTTTTGGTGATGTTTAATGTTTGGGTCCACATTTATTTGACTTGAAACATGCTGCCATTTTCCCACGAACACAAGTGGAAAAATATTTTGTTGTACAATTTTCATTTTATTTCAGTGTGATACAGGATTGCTGCTGGTTGTTTGTTGTTGTGCGATGATGTAGTATAATCATCTTTGACATTTTGACTCATATGCTTTTTGAGTATTTTTCGCGGAACAGTGAAGAATATGAAATAGGTACCTTAATATCTGATAGCGTATATCCAACAGGTGCATACTTTAATATAACATTTGCTCATAATAAAATACTACATTATTGAAACTACTCATTAAAGATAAACATGTAGTCAGGCAGATAGACTGGAAAAAGGAAGGAAGAGACAGAGATTTTTTATCTGTCCAAATTTTTACAATGTTCTTCCAACTGAAATTACTTTAGAGTGTGTAAAAATGATATTTTTCTCAAATATAATAATATTTGTGATATGGTCATCAAGTTATTTATTATTTATATTACAATTGTCTGCCATTATTATTATTATTTGAGAAGAAAATGGCAAAATACCATAAACCTTATCCTTCCTTCATCCGCCAGATTCTGCCAGACGAATAATATTATGTTGTACATACAAAGTCGTTTGCAGAATAATGGTAGTAATAATACTAGTGGCAGTTACTGTACCATTATGATTACCTTCACTTACACTTTTATCTTCAAAAATAAAAGGAACCGACTCGTCCTTTTTCTGAAAAAGGTTGCTCCTTTTCCATCATCAAAAGATGAAAAGTGCAAGTTTATGGCATAAAGGGAGTAACTTAAAAAGCCGACATTATATGTTTTTGGGTATTCAGCTACCTTTTTTTCTGGTCTAGATTTTAATTAGCTAAAATGTAGACAAACCAGACATTTTCTAACCAATTTAAAACTTTGGGGATGGAGAAATAGTTAACAAAGTTTCAAATTCATGCATCATTATTTGTATTTACTTTTTGCACTGTTTAGAAAACCAGAAAAAATTAAGAAAAATGAATGTTATAGGGAGCAGACGTAAGTTTTAATAATTTTAACGAGTTTAGCGATGATTCTTTCGTAAAAAGGTAGGAAGGGCTTGATTTGGAAAAAACGATCGTGCTGGTGAGAAGCGGGAGCAGAAAAATAACTTATTTTTCCCGACTCAGTTCGTGCACTTTCTGTTACATCAGTACTTATTATCATATCATGCAACTGGGCTTAATTTTAATGGCTTTTTAACTTTCTCATTTTTTCTTCAAATGTTCATGACATAAGGAATCACATCACAGCACGAGATTTTTTTTGGATACTTACTTATAATTTCAGCAATTTTTATGGTTATCTCGTTAGTGAAGACGTGGAATCTCCATTATTCAAAAATAATAATAAAAAAACATCCAAAAGATCTGTACTGTGTCTCGACTTTCTTCCTATTTGGATTGATTGCAGAGTTCATTTTCGACTTAAATACATTTGACTTTTTATAGCATAATTAAACAAGTCTTTTGCATTCAAATATATTGGGGATGTGGAACGCAAGCCAATTACTACAATTGATTTGGCGTGCCTCATTAATTTTTGTCAACCCAAGCAAAGTCC